>VXAY01001100.1:194332-212284 GCA_013399855.1 Oxyruncus cristatus
TGGTTGGTTTTTTTCTTTTTTTGGTTTTTTTTTTTTTTTTACCTTGTGCGCAAATGACTTTTTGTTCCCCTTCAGGTCATGGATATGTTCAATAAATAGATTGTGTAACCACTGTACTGTATAAACTTCCATCATACATGCAGTCCATAAAATTCTTTTTTACCGAATAATTTACCCTGTTATGTATATATACAAATAGATAATTTTGTCTCAATATAATCTATACAACACGAACCCACTATCTCCCCCTTTTAATGGTTAATGTACATACACAAGAAGTGTCTATCCTTATGAAGCGCCAGCCAACTCTCTTTTTATTATCCATGGTGAGAGCTCTCACGTAAGACTGGGTAGTTCGGCACTGGGAGTTCCAGTGCCTCTTGTCTATGCCCCTGCAGCCCTCCTTTGTGTACCCCTTAGGGTTGCATTTGGTCTCGTAGAAGTATTGCTTCAGTTGGCCTTTGGGTACCGGGACTTTTTCCAGGACTGTGACGGTGGCCCCGGACATGTCCACTGCAGTCTTTTTCTCTGCTGCTGTCACCCACTCACTCGTGCTGTCACACACGCTCAGTTCCCCACGGCGAGCGGGATCAGAGTGGCGCCGGACCCTCATGGACATGTTTGCAGCATCCAAGTAGTTTTTGTACTCCTCCAGCAGAAAGAGCAGTGGGGGTTCCAAAGGCACTTGACTGCTTAGCATGACTCGGGACGTGTACAAGTCTGCATCCTTGTTTTCCTCACTGGGCTGGATGTCCTGGTCCTCATCTAGGAGCTCCTCTATGACATGTTCAAAAGTGTCTGCCAGCGACGTCAGTCCTCTTGAACCAGCACTGGGCCCATTTAGGCTCTCAAGAGTCCCGTGGGTCCGAAGACCTGGGTAAGCCAAGCTGCCTTGTCCTCTCAGACTAGCTTCTTTCATTGGGGCAGCTTTCATGCAACTGAAGTATGAGATAACCATAGTAAGGAAAAGGATGGTCATCACTCTTCTCACTTGGTGGAACTGTTAAAAACAAGAAAAATAAGTTAATTTAAAAGGCTCGGAGTAATAAAAACTCACTAAGTTGTCACAAGGCTTTACACACTTTCTACAGAGATCTGCTGCATGCAGCTGCAACTTGTTACCAGAGATAAAGCATGCTCTTGTAGAAGAGTGCGCCTCCATTCAGAGTTTCAGATAAAGCACATGCTGCACTTAGGCAACACTGATCCCACCAAGTCAGAGTTCTTATGTGCCGAAGTCTCTCCGTAGTATCAGATTAGATATTATGCAGACTCCTTATTTATTGACTGATTACACCTATTTCAAGTAACAGCAAAAGCAGAACGCTACTTAGCGATGCAGCATTTCAGCAATAAAAGACAGCTTCGCAATCATGAAAGGCAAGACTTCCATTTCAAGTGCAAATGTAAATATTTGATTTTTAAGATCTCTCTATGGCAAAAATAGTTCACTGTTGTATCCACACAAAAAAAATGAACAGCACCAGGATAAGTTGCATTTGTATTTTTAAAGCAACCTTCCAAACACAGGAAGAAACCATAAAATTCTGAGGTCTCAGCAGGTCAATTCCTCATCTAAACGCAGTAGGTATATACACATACACACAGAGCAAGAAAATGGCCCAGAACAGTACAGTAAATTTGAGCTGGCCAGACAGCTTGCATCATGTGAACAGCACAGAAAGGCCCTGCTGGATTCCAGGGCTGGTAAGAGCTCTACCAATGTGACAGGAGCAGAATCACTGTTCTGTACTTTCCCGGAGCCTCACACTGGTTGTTTTCAAGTGGGCAAAGCATTTATTTAGACCTCGTTGGAGCCCAGAGCTCGTCATGAACGCCAGCACCACCAGCCCTCCTGCCGTACTGCAGCACAGTTTGCCTGTTTCTCTCACATTCTGCCACACGTTTTGGCACGTGTCATGAGCTGTGCTTTGATGTTTATGTGTACGCTTGTCTCTGTCCTCGTTGAGAGCGGGGTAGCACCAGAAAGGAGTGCTGGTAAGGAAACTCCTCACCAGGCTTGGAGTCAGCACAACTCGCTTCTATCAGCACTCCCAACAGCTTGGAGCTTGCATGACTTCCAAAGAGCTCTGCTAAGTCTCCATATGAGATCAGGGCAGAAATTGTTTCCTCCTCAAGAGCAGAGGAGGAAAGTACTTTCACAAGAACTTTTAGTACTGTTACAAGAACCCCCCAAATCCTGCAGTGACAGAGAGCTATACTTTCTGTCTGATCCCAAGTGCTACTACAACATCCATCACATCCCGTTGTTATTTTTCTGCCTTCTGATCCCTGTTCTCACCAGTCCTGCTTGCTAGAAAGCAATGGCATTGTTCACATTTTTGAAGAAGCAGCTAATGCTTGTTTCAGAGCTTTTGAAGTTCATTCGGAAGTACCTCATACTTGGCAGTAAATGCTATTTCTGTTTGCCAACAGGGTGCTGTGTAAAAAGACTTACTTTATCTCCTACAAATATGCTGTGGGAAACCAGTTCTCTTAAGACTTGAACATGGGAAGACAATTTATCATAAAACATACAAATAAAACAAAATGTGTACTAGAAAGGAAATGCCCAAAATATGGGTCCCAAAGTTTACTTAATGAAGGCAGGGTGAAAAGTGTTTGGGTTTTTGTCCATGCCCTCATCACCCCCAGCCCCTCACTGAACAAGATTTTGGGCAAGAATTCTCTCTACCTCACCACAACTTCTCCTTCATCCCTCCATCTCTCTTCCTGTTTAAAAGTGTTGTTGTGGCATAGATTTATTAAGATTAAACAAACCTGACATCTGTGACTCACAGGAACATAGTGTTTGCTCTAGCCATGCAGAACATTAATATATTGCAGATTTTTTTCATCCTAGGATTTTTAAAACATTCTACAGGGAGTGTCAGATTTCCTTCTCAAAGGGGAGAGAGATACTACAGAGGTGATTTACAAAACAAGGAAAAAGATTGTTAGTCTTCCTTTATCAAACAAGGAGAGACAACCCTTGCTGTCTTGAAAAGGGGTGGCTCAGCCAGTATACAAATGCAGAGCCAGTGGAACAAAAAATAATATACATACTACATCTTTGGAGAATTATTTTCTGTAAGACCTAAAAGGAAAAGAACCCCAAACACCCACATCACGCTTTGTGACCACCAGAGCAGTGAACAGAACACAGATCTTCTGGCTCCTAATCAAACTCCTGTTATTTTTATTAAAGTAGTGCCCAGAGGTCCCAGCCAGTTGTTGACTCTGGAGGACAGAGTCTGTCTGAGCACGCAGTACCCCGAAGGACCTTCCAATGCAAAAGAGAGAGGGCGCAACACAAGATGCACCGAGACAAGCATGGAACAAGGAGGAGCTTCCACCCATCAGGTAAGAACACCAGCTGCAGGCTGAGCAGTTGCTTTTCAAGTAAGTTGGGTGACCAGAGGAGAGAAGGATCCCTGGACCAGGCCACGTCCTTCACTATTGTCACTGGGCCGTTTACCTCTCATGGATGTGAACAGAATAGTGGCTGTGCAGCTTCACTCACAGGGACACTTCTCTTCCAAGGAAAACAGCGGGCAGAGGTGCAGATTGACTTCGATAAGCCCTCAGCATTCTCCGCCAATGGCTGGTTGGTCACAACCAGATACAACAGTACGTTATATATCCCATTAAATTAATTCTTCCTTAATCAGTTTTGCCTTCCATTTAGCAAGGAAACTGCTGTCAAGTTCGATCAATTTACATCCCATCCAATGACATACAACCGCCACCATCATCTGGGGTGGCACAAAATTGTGTACAGCTAGACTTTTAAAACCAACAACTTTTAGACAGCCATTACCCACATAACACACTGATAACACACAAGAAAACACGTCTGCTTAAAAGCCACTCCTCTTCCTCCCATTTATAACAGCAGAAGAGTATGTCAAAGTAAGCTTTAGCAGCGCAGACACATGGAATATTGCCAGCAAGAGATCACAGATCAAACATCTATTTCTTTGTAAATGAGTCCCAGACTAAGCTGAACTCTGCAAGCAGGATGTGAAAAGATTCTTTTCTCTATCTTGACAGTGATTTGAGCAATGTACACAGTCCATGTCTTTGGCAGCAAAATTATATCAACTGATTTAATACATGGAACTAATATTTTATCACCTTTGAAATATCTCCATTTTAGAGGCCATAGCAATTTGTATTAGCAGCTGCTCAAAAATCTACTAGTTTAACACACTATAGCAGAATAAGATATCTCACTTCACAACCTATCAGCTGTTGTTGAACTGACATCTGAGTGCACGGTTCATCTCCTTCTTAGTGAGGCAGGACTAATATCCCAGTGTAGCACCAACAAGGTCACTTGTTGGAAACACTTTGGATGGCAGCTTCCAGTCCTTTTCCTCTGCTCCCCAACTATCAAACTTTCATTATGTCGCAAAGATTAAAGATACTTCCTGTCCTGTTCCAATGAGTGCCTTGTAAACCCCAAACACTAACATATTACATACATTTTTCTGATTATGAGCCAGTGACCCTGTCTGGAAGCAGAACTGTGCTGGGAACATGGGAGAAAACTGTATTTTCCTGTTTTCCCTGCATGCTACAACCGAGTAAGGTACTGGATATCCCCCACTACGAGGCCTTGCCTGGGTCACCACAGCATTTCTGCATACACCCCTGCCTGAGGATACCCAGGCAGACCCAGCACCTATTTCCCATGGAAGCTCACCAGTGCTGAGCAACCTTGCTGATAATGCATGTTCTGAGGGCACAAATACAACTGAATGCCAGACAAGGAGAGTAGCCACGACCATTTTTTGTAAGACACGCAGCCAGAAAAATACCATGTAAAAATCACTGATGATAGAGCAAGTGTCTGCAGTCCCACAACGCGCTCACACCCTCCCTTCTCAGCTGTAGGAGGTTCAGGTCCCTACTCCACACCTTCTAGGACCAACAAGTGAAGACTGCAACCCCTTTGCACTCCTGCTCAGCCACATCTTTGGGCATAAAATATCAAAGATTTCTCTAGGAGAGGAAATCTTGGTCCAGTTGCTGTCCCATAGACTGCTGTACACACCCACTAACCTGTATAACAGATATAAACCAGCCTCCCTGAGAGCAAGCCTGAAACTACTCCCTCAGGACACACGAAATCTCTGTCAGGAATCACACTGGAGACTGGCTTCCTGAATGCCATCCATTCTCATGGCTGCAAGAGCATCCTTCCTGCTTTCATGCAGCACAGCAAAGCTGTAGCAATGAAAAGAGGTCACCCGCCATGGACCAGATCTCAGGAAGACGTGACCTAGTTTGTACTTCAATAAAGTCCATACAATTACAGCTAGAATAAGGGCACATAATTGTGGCAGTCATCTCCACTAATGGGAAGGAGGCTCATTAAATGAAGGTCATGTCAATTATCTACAGCTAGTTTACATATGCGGTCAGTTACCTTGCTGTACTATTTATTTCAGTGTTTGTATTTAATGAGGATTCACCAGTTAATTGTTTTATTTCATTATTTTTAGTTATTTTAAACAGGAATCTAGCAGTTTAACAGGTTGTATTTCCAGCAGAGAGACCTGAGGAACAGCTGTGAACATATACTTGCTTTTCTGCATCCTGATATGTGCCATGGAAGTCGAAATAACTTTCAGTAGTGAATAGATTCATAATGCTTTAATCTCCAGAAAGGAGTGTGTGGAGGAAGATAAAATTAGCAGCAAGATGACATTCACTTTCTGCCTTGCCATTTTCTAAGATCTTTACACAAAAGTTCAATTTACTAAATACTACCGAATGCCACAGGCATGAGTTTCTGCTTTACGCATCATTACCAGAGTGTGTGAACAGATATCAAAATGGGATGCGTGTCAGCACATGATTTGCAAAGACTAAGTGTACAGAGAACAAATACTATTAACCTTTATCACATGCATAACTAGATGTCTGACACACTCTGGTTATCCTTGAGGCCATTTATGCAGCAAACTGTGTAATTATTTTTTATTACTGCAAATAAAGCACCCACCCCCTCCAATACATACACATGCACACCCACATCCAATTTGTATTCTTGTAAATTGGTGCTTCATGTTAGGAAGAAGAAACCTATTTTATTTTCATTCTCATGTTGGTTTTCCCCGAGGTAATAACATCTACTTAGCCATAATGCCAGAGATGGCAGAGACTAAGAAGCATTTTGAAGTCCAAAATAAACAGCAAGCAAATTTACAAGTACTGTTAACTTTAACTACAACTTTTAACATGAGAAATTTGCTTTCATCTAATGTTTCTAAATTTTGCCTGTGGTACAGCTTCTGAGAGCAAAGAAACTCCAGCAATGCCTACACTGGCTCTAGAGAAACATGCATCTGTTTAAAGCACTACAAGGATAGTTCCAAGGTGGGGTTCCAAGGTTTTATCAGACTCTCTCCCCAACGCATACAAAAAAAAAAAAAAAACCAATCACAACCTCTCCTGAAAACCAGAGGTGGGAAAGAACCCAGAGAAAATAATGGCAAAAATCACAATGCCATGACATCACAGTCCTGATCTTTCACAGAGCTGTGCATCAGAGTTTCCTACAAACTTTCATCATACCTTTGCGGACACTCAAACAGCAAAGTACACACTCGCTTCAAAGCTCCAATTAAGGTGCTTTAATGGGCACAGAGCAGACAGTCTCTTCATTTACAAACATGCTTATACTTAAATTGGCTAAGTGCAGGACTACAGGGAATTCCCAGCAGGACCTCTGTCAGACAGATCTCGGACCCATTCTGCCCATACCAGGAAACAGGCGGGATGAGTTTTGGCAGTATGTGCAAGGGAAGGAATGGCAGGCCAGACTCACAGAGAGCGTCACAGCTTCCAGAGAGACAACATCCATAGAAGAGTTGTGCACTATTTTAATACTTTGACAATGGGAACTGATTGTTGAACCTGTGACACACATATTGCCTTTCCAGCTGTTTGTACAGCATCCCACACTTGGGGCACTCAAATTGCATGGGGAGCTGTGATCCCAACTGTAAACAAGGAAAAGTCACCTCCCAAAGGGTACTTGCGTGCATGCCACCTTTCATATCAATCACAATGTGCTTCACCACATTTTTTTGCCAACATTTCATTGAAATCCCAAGGTATGTGGTGAATGTCCTCCTCAAATAAAAGCAGGTTTATTTCTGCTCACCAGAGTATCATGGGTAGAGTATCATGCTGCACTTCTCTTGCCATATCACAAATACTGTACAGTAGGGACAATACTTCCAAGACTAAAACCTATGCATTAGCAAGTTCCAATTTCAAAACTGACTTCAGGCTCAGAAAACTGCATTAATCTTTTTAGAGTATATGTCAAGGTATGTTCACGCCATTACTGTGGTCATTCAGAAATAACATTAATGCAATCTCTGTGAAAGGAAAGTTCACCTACAGAACAGGCTACCTAAACCCACCCCCACCTCCAATCATGAAAAACAACCACAAAAACAGTCCATGAAATAATTGCTCAATGCCAAGATACTACCCAGCTCCTCCATGGGAGCAGATAATTACAGTTCTCCGAAATCATTTGCTTCAAAAGCCACTAGAGCTTTACGGAATGTTAATTCAACCTGTGCGCAGAAGAACGTTACGGCAGAACCTCAGACCTTTGAGCAGCATCTGTGGTTTGTCTTCCATTTCACAATGATTCTTTGGTATGAAACACCGTGCTGAATCATCACAGGACTGAGCTATTCTGCCAAGTACACACATGAAGCTCCCACTGAAGTCAAGGATAATTGGCACCCGAGAGCAGGAACAGAATGGATCATGTTGTGTGCAATCTAACGCGAGTTGGATCCCTTGTACTGTGACATGTGTCCAGCAGCCCTGGAACAACCCAGAAGCTGCTGTACCAGTTGAACTTGGATCTTACGGAGTGCCTATAAACTAGTGAACAGCATGTAAAGCATCCCACGCACGCATCAGTTCTGCTGCAAGTGGCAAGCTTCCTAGGACCTATAGAACATTATGAACTCCACAGGAACGTAAGTGAAGCTTTGCCAAGGAAAATCCATTGTTAAAAAGCGTAACCATCAGACGAGGCAGTTACCCATGGTTTGGGCAGGCAGTGCTTTCCCCAAGGTACAGGGAGGAGTGCAAGGGCTACACCTGCTTGTTGCAAGACTCCTACCTTTGCCGAGTCCCTGACTGTGTGTGGCACTGCTGTAAGAGAATGCCTTGCTTTTACCCATAATCAGTACTTGGAATGAAGCAGATCAGTATGTTGTGATGTGCATGAACCAGAAACTGGAAATGCCTGTTGTCACAGCCCTGACAGGTATTAACAATATGCCTGCATTTGCCAGTGGTGTTATCAGTCATCTTTTGGCTGTCAGCCCTTGTGTGCAGATTTCTCTAGACACATGCTCAGTCCAGCTGTTAGCACAGCATCTCCACGGAAATATTTTCCATAGACGGGGCAAGGGATAAGGCATACACTGAGGGACCAAAGCAGTTTCTGGGAGCATTCAAGCCCAAAGTTACATGGCAGCAGAACCAGAGCAGGAGTAGAAATCTTTAAGTTCGCAGAGTCACCTGGATCTAGGTTAATGGAATAATGAGGACTTCATATTGAATAACGATACACTCATTAGGAATCTAACCCACTTCACTGGGCAGCCAGCCCCACACGTGCCTTGCTGTGACAACAGCTTTCTCTTCAGAGATAACACTGTTGGAAAACTATGTCAGTATGTTAACATAACTGTATTGAAAACACTTTGGCAAGAAGTGCTCTTTCACCACTGATATTTTACTACGACAATGCAGCTCACCACAGATTTCCAAGCACTACAGTTTTCAGCTTTTTTTTTTCCCCCACCTCTTAAGTGGTTTCATGTTGAAACAAGACTCCTGCAACTGCTACGCCTGGTACTCTATCCCTAACCTAATTGAAAAATTTGGGGCCACCTTCAACTAGATTCAATAGAGGGATACACAGGGTCACGTTGTATAACCAGCATGTCAATAGCTGAGACCCACCCAAATAAGTTCCCCGCCTCCTCCATTCTTAGGCAAACACCAGTGCACGCGCTTACAGACTTACAGCACTGTATTTTTGCTTTCATTTCTCAAGCTCCACAAAGGGAAAGGGTTTGGAATTACTAGAAGGGGTGAGAAGGTACATCTGGCAAAGATTCAAGTGTTTGAAAACAACTTTCATCAGCTGTACTGCTCAAAGTACAAACACTCAATGGAACACATAGGAAAAAAACCTGCAGCCTTGCAGGAAAATTAATTTATCAAACTCCTGCCTTCTCCCAGTTGTACAATGACATAATTTCTTTCACAGGGGAGTGTTACACTGTACTTTCTGTGAATTACACAGACAATGGGGGGTTCTCCTCCTCAATTAAAAATGAAGTTACCTTGTCCATGACTTTTCATACTTGCCACCAGATATAACTATAGATTGTGGCATCACAGGGCATTATTTTCACAAAAACACTGAGGTTCCTTGAAGCAGTAAGTTCCAGTGGACCTAATCCTGGTGGACCCAGTCACTGCTTGGTATGAATCCACAGTGTTCCATTCATAGATTTATACCACTTGTAAAGGCAGCCCAGTATTTATGTGGTCTGAAAACCACCACATGAATACGGAGTCACCACCTAAACTTGAGCTAACAGCTGTATCCAAACAAAACGTGACAGGTTTCAGCAAAACAGCTTCCTTGCACTCAGGACTCCTGAGGGATACAGGCATATTTGGTAATAATTACACTTTAAAGAGGAAGAAAAAAACCTTTCTAGGTGTGCAGATTAGCTCCTCCCTTCCCCCACTGCTATAAGCACACAAGTAGCCCAGACATGCCTATAAAGAGAAGTATGCAAAATCCAGCCCAATACCACCTTATGTTCCTCACTTGGGTGTCCTGTTTCATGCACAACCCCCCGCCACTGAAGAAAGTGGCTTTGCTGCCAGCAGAGTTCTCACTGTAAGAGCCCTTAAGCTCCAAAGGGTAGGTTTGTATATGAGATTTCAGTCATTAAATAAACAGTTCTCTAAAAAACTTCAATACCTGTCCCTTCACGTAAGCAGATCCTACTACCCTGCAGGGAAGGACGACTTCTCTTCAAATAGCTGGGGGTGGGGGAGGAAAGAGAAAGTTACAGCAAGAAACATTAAATTACCCAATTAGTCTGTTGGAAACACCGAAATGTTCTCCCTCTCCCAAGTATCTCTATAACATAACAGACTGCCTAGAAGTCATCATCCTATTCAAAATCAAAAGCAGAGCTGTCACGCCAGAGATCATTAGTAGCTATAGAGATAAAAAAAAGTTGCGAAATCAGAGAGATTTGGTACTTATGCTACTGTGACTCTCCAGTTGTACAACATTTCTTAGAGAACACGCTACCAAAGCCTCCAAAGTGCTTTGCAAATACTGAATCTCAACACACTTAGGTGAGGAGGAACCACATCAGACACCCTGTTTTCCTTCTGGGTAGCCTGAAGCCCGCAAATATGTTTAAACATCTTAACCAGCAAGTTGCTCCTGAACCAGAGGAGAACAGGAGAGCCCCATGCCCCAGTCCCTCCCTTCAGCCACTACACAAAACTGTCTTTATCACCTATATCATCCACACATTTTGCAAATCTCCCTATGGTAACTTAGATGTCTAACACAGAAAGAGGCTGATTCAAACCTTAGGGGTATTATTTGGAATACATATGCTAGCTCACTTCCATCTGTGGCGTTAATTAGTTCCTGACTGTAGGTTAAATGTAGGGCATGTTGTCACGAGCCTAAGGTGGGGTGGCAGGAACTCCTGCTATTGCCATATGGCTTTTTGTTTCTTCTTTCATTCTTCAGCTTTCAGCCTCATGCTTCCAGTTTGTGGGCTCAACCATCATAAAACAAAGAACAACAAGGAAAACAAAACCAGTGTTAAAACATTAATATTCTTCACCATTAAAACCTCTACGAAGTTTGACTGAAATGCAACACAAGTTCCTATCTCATCCAGAGGCTGCTTTTACCTGCAGCAAACTTGCTGTGCAATTCAGGAAAGACCTATTCCCAGGGAGAAGTAGCACAGCACAAGTAGGGATTTACCAGCCCTATAAACACAAACCAGGCAGCTTTCCAGAGACCAAGGGTCAGCCTTAAGTTGGACAACATGAGAAGAACAAGGCTATGCCTACTTGTAATATGGATGTCCAGCACTTCCAGGGGATGAAGCCAGTGTAGCAGCATCATCACCATCAAAACAATAAAAAGGAAAAAAAAAAAAAAGAGTTCTGGTCATCTGGTTTTCCAATGCATGTCCACAGATCCATCTTTTCTGTTAAAATACCAATGGCTCAGGACTATCCTCAACAAAAATATGCCTGAACATGACCAATTACAAGATATGCAGAGTATCAGCAGTTCCCCTGCAGCCATTTTCTGGTGAGTACAACTTGAATATTAACAGGTCTGGTGGTGCTTCGCGACTGAAGACTTGCTCCACAGTGTTTAAATGAAAGCAGACATGGAAGTTATTTATTGTGTTTTCTGGCTCTCACTGCATACCTGTCCTTCCATTAGCTAAAGGCAGGGGAAGTGATTTATAGTATTTCCAAGGATAAGAGTCTTCTATAAGGTTCATAACAGTTACAAGAATCAGAGCAAGGAAAAAAATATACAACAATATCCATGTTGGACAAAACAGGTTAGGAACCCAGTCATATGACTTCATGCTTGAGGCTTATGGAATTCAAGATGTTTCCTCTAGGTTTGTTAGTCTCAAGGTTTCTTAGACCTCTACTCAGTTTATTCTTAAACACTATTTCTGCCTTTTTTTTCTTTTTTTTTTTCTTTTTTTTTTTTAAATGGAGGCGTGTGGAATTGACTCACATCCTTTTGCAACATCCTTGCTCACTGCTGACATTCCTCCTACTTTTGCAGTTTCAATAGCAGAAAAGTTTTGCACAGGGGGCAGCGGAAATCTATCATTAGTGCAAAATTGGAAGAGAAAAGGACTTAAGAGTCTTTTGAGGGAGGCAGTTTTATTCTTTATTTTAAATTCACACGCCAATCATTAGCTTTTATGGGAAAAACTCATTTTCAGAGATTCTTTTGCAAGTCATTACACAAAATATACATTTCTATGAGAAGATGTCAAGATGCACCTGCATATTCTCTCTTTGCGCCATTTCACTGGCAGCAACTTGCCAACACCACGTCAGTAAGTACCCTGCTGCTGCAATGACATGTGAAACATCCTTCTTTGCCCCCCTGTAAAATAAAAACAATCCTTCTTCGCCCATGGGACACAAGCTGCCACCGCCAACAAATCATTATATTGACACGACTTGTAACGTTTACATCTGGAAAAGCAAAAATGGAGAACTTCAGATGTGTTTATTCCTAGTTTGGGTTCAACCAATCATAAAGGATGGTCATGATGTTCAGCAGCACATTCATACTTCACCACAGTTTCCTGGCAGGGATTCTGGTTTAGGTCACCCTTGCCAGCTTGAACTTGTCAGTGACTTTGCTTCCCCCTTGGACTCACACTGGCTTTCAGTACAAATTCTATCAAACAGCATTTCTCTCTTGGCATTTACGGCTCAGTCAAACTGGATTATCAACTCAGAAGGAATGTAAATAGCAAGTGAAGATCCAAGTCTTAATGGAGGCAGCCAGCAGGCACAATTACCTAGAAATACTGCAAAACAAGTCGCTCATCCCAACAGTGTCCATACGCTTCTGTGTGCAGTGACAACTGTGACTAAGGGGGGTGATTGGTTTACTTACTAATTCAGCCTTTGAATAAAGTTTAGATTTGATTTCTTTTCTGCTCAGTGTATCAAGTACTGAACACTCAACAAGAACGCCACGGTCAGTGTAAAGATGGATAAACTAAACCATATAGATACTAAATGTTGCACCAAGCTTAGAAAGTAAATGGCATAAGGGAGTAAGGAATCCAGAGGTCACAACCTTTAATTCCTTGATCTAGACAAAACTGCATTTCTCCAAAAGCTGTTATGTTTAAAGAAAGCAGTGTTTTGATCACATTAGATAAGGCACAAGATTAAGCTTAACTCATGTTTAAAAGATATGTACTACAGGATTCTGGGGTGAGGCTTTTGCTGAATTAGTAGAGAGCATATAAGAGCATGTTGCTCAGCTCAGTTTTTTTCCAGGCTCCTCCTCTAGGCTCCATGCATTTATAGCCTACTTGTAGCTCGATGCACATATAGGAAAGGCTGAGGTTGGTGCGGAACTCCGGAGAGCCAAGAGTAGTTTTTCAAACTCTAGATTGGTACAACAGCTCTCATGCACTCTGATATGGTATAAACAGTCTGCAGTTGCCTCCTGACTTGTGGCAAATATCCCTGTATCACAGCTCCTCAGTTTCCCACAGGAAAACTCTATTCCCTAAGAAGTCATGCACTAAGACCTTATTCCATTATACTTTATGCTGACAGACTCCAAGCACCTTAAGAAACTGAAAAATCCATCACATGGAAAGTTATATAGTACCTGCAATCAACCAGTGGCTTATCAACTCCAGGTTTAGTTAAACTGAGGCTTAGTTGCTTCGGTTTTCTTATTCCACTGGGCATTTGATAGCCAAGGGTTAGCAGTTATCATGAAAGCCCCCAAACCATACTGTGTCTCTAAGAGTCAAACAAATAACTGCACATGAGACCGAGTTCAGTGGGTAAAAGAGATGCATTGTTTCTCTCTGTAAGCAGTTCTTCACAAATTAAATAGGGAACAGCACTCTCTCAAATGCAGAGGAAGAACCTGCTATAGCAGGTTGATGTAGAGGAAAAAAAAAAAATCAGAAGCTGTGGGCTCAAAAGAAAGAACCAAAGAGCACATACAACAAGTGCATTCCATGTTATTAGATTTGAGGGAGCAACAAATACCTAGGTACTCAACTTAACTTTGATACTTAATTTTTAAACGGAGAATCTACCGAAACCAACCTAAAGGCTGCCGACTCAATAAATTAGGAAAAAATCAAGATGTTTTTCTAGTCCACCAAATATTTGTTCAAGGACAGCCCCGGAAAGGCAGACTTCAACAATGGGATGGGGAACAAACCTACGTTCAATCCAACTTAAATCCTTCAGGGACTAGTTCTACATTGCATTTTATTTGTGCAACCTTCAGACAGTCTATAAAGTCTCACCAACAGCTGAACCAAACCAGTATAAATTTGACTTGCAAATACTTTCTTACTGAAAGTGATGCTTCTTGTTTACCTATTCAAGGCAGACAGAGAAGACTGTATAAAACTTAATTACCTAAATCGCTAGAACAGGATTCACAGGTAACACTTCAGTTGCAGAGCTAAAAAAATCCCACATTCATACACTACATTTATATTGAAGAGTAAGACGGAATGGGATTAACTCATTTTAATGGTACAGCCTCCCTTGCCAGAGCCGGCCCGAGCAGCCTGTGTGGTTCGTGCATCTCTAGGTGGCAGTAGCTGCTCAGATTTTGAGATACCATAAGATGCTTATCTCAAATTTAGCAACCAGTACTCCTCCCATCCTCCTAGAATTGCCTTTCCTAATGCGAAATGTGACCCCCTCCCCCATTTCTTCATAATTTATAGTAGTCTGTAGCTGAGTCACAAGGATTTCTGCATTTTCCTAACCAAGTACACAAGAAAAGAAATGAACTGCCAAAGGATTGAGGTAATTTATAGCGTAAAGCATCGAGAGCTTCTAGTCGATCAAAGGACTCAGAGAAACAAATATAAGAACAATCATGCCTTCTGTTCTCTACAAATGCCACGGCCAGAAATAACTGTCCCAATTAACTGGTTTCAGAAAATGACTTCTCTGAAAAATACAATATTCTTACCAAGGAAAGTATACAACTGCCACAGCCTCATGGCAGCTGTCACCAGGGCATGAAAAATCACTGAAGGAAGTTTCCTTTTGCTTTCTCCGGTTGTCCATGGTACTCATCTTTAGACAGCTGTATCCATCCATGATGGCTAAATTATGCTGTAATGGGACATTCTGCTCCCACTAGGATCAGTGTTACCAAGAATCCCAACCACGTCACGTCAGCATTTTCACAGCTAACACTCTGTTCACTGGTCATAAAGGGTAGAAATTGTGCCTGAGATGAGGTTGGCTTTTTGTTGCTAAGACTCTTCCTGATCAATCAAGTCCACGGCGTTCTCAGTATTTCAGACTGCTCCATGTTCATTGTTGCTGTTGGTTGTAGCAGTTGGTCCCCACAGTTTCTTGATAATTAGGTCCTGAATGTTGAAAAGGAGGAAAGGCTGAGCCTGACCCTACAGACCACCTGTGCCTCATGCATAAGACTGTCCTTTTCCGCACGGACAACTCCTGCAAACAGTGTTCCCCACCGGACTGCTCAGAGCCTGGAATTGGTAACATGTAAGCTTAAGGGACCATGGCAGAGTTGTCTGTATGCACTGCACAGCAAAATCTATTTATTGTTTGAATTACAAGAGCACTGATAAGTCCTTGTCAGGTACTGGGAAGAGAAGACAGGCAAGGCTGTCTCTGCCTCAAAGAACACGCAGTCAAAGATAAGACTGAACAGTAGGTATGGATAAGGAAAGGAAACAGTAGGATTTGTGAGTTGACAGACAGCACAGCCTACCAGCCCCATTCTGATACATTGGGCAGTTCACTCAGCACACACCTGTACTGCTTCCTAATGGTGTATCACAGCAAACAGGAGCTGTTACAGCACCTTCCCAGCTGGAACTGAAGACAGTAAGTTATTAACATTTCATTTCAGCAACACACAAAAATAGCTTGGCTTCGGTGCCTTTTAATAGCGTCCTTTTAAAGGGTGTTTACAGCTAAGCATTACCAAGAATGCCAGTGTATGAACTGATCTAAGAAATGACTGAGAGTTTCCCAATTAAGGAGCATTTCAGCTATTTAGGAGGAACCAAGTGCTCACAACAAATGCTTGAAAACAGGTCAAGACAAGTTAGCAATTAACCTATTAAAAGCACATATCCTTTTCTAGTGGAGCCTCCACCAATTCACACAATGCCTAGCATGAGATTTCTAGTGTAGGCACAGGGCACATTCTTAGAACAACTTTTCAGCCTTTTATACAAACCAGGAAGGCAGGTATGGGACATCCTAATTAAAAAAAAAAAAAAAAAAAAAGCATAACACTTAGGACACAAGTCACTCAGTAGAGTGAATTGTTTCTCGTGTTCATGCAGTGCTTACCCATAGGAGGGCTGAGTTACTTGTGACCTGCTTTTGTATCAGCACCCCACCAGAGAATTATCATCCGAGCAAAACATGCAGCTTCTTATGTTTTTCTGACAGCAGAGTAACACTTGCACAAAGTGCTACAGGTACTGCAAGGACTTTTAACTGCAGCTACTTTCAGCTCAGCACTGTCACTGTACGCAAAGCTTTTAAGCAAAAGCACAGAACCTTATTTTCCCCTATATTCTTTCACACGTTAACGAGTCTTTAAAATCCTCTGCGTCTGTGCACTGCATTTTGTAGTATTCCAGCACACCGTAGTACTCCCATAGCACTACTGTTACAACATAATGCCTTGGTGCTTAAAAGCATGCTGCTTGAAATTAAACTTTTTTCAGTTTAGTCCTACTCCCTCCAAGATAAAAGTCCTTTCCCATTTTCCTCCACCATTACATCTGCATTATTCAGATAAAAATGTTCTTCATCTTTCTGACCTGGTTTACCCTGATTTCACAGCCATATAACAACAGGATCTACCCTGCAGCTCTGAAAAGCAGAGAGCACTGGCAACATGAACAGAAGGCACACTGCTTACATATGGGTTTTCCCAGCCGAGGTTCAGTGAAGCTGAACATTAAGTGATAGTACTACAGCAGAAAATTGTTGTGAGTTACAGAGCCCTGCAGAAAGGCTCCTGTATCTAGTCGTGTTAAGTAAATAGCCGAAACATCTACCAGCTCCTTACCAGGTATTTTAGGGGTAAAACAGAGCCATTGCCTTACCCTGAGACCAAGGTGAGGGACAGCACTCGCTCCTGCAGAACATCACCGTTTGTCTTCTCCCTCTGCCCAGGTGTGTTTGCACAGCCAGTGCCCGGCCGCTCCGCACACAGGGAGCCGCAGCGTCCCCCTGACAGCTGCTACCTCCTCTCATGCGCCAAACCACAGGACTGGCATAGAGCCAAGAGCATCCCCTCTGCCTGTGTTGTCTTCTACACCTAGGCTAACTCTGGGCCATCAGTGGGCTCGAGTTTTGACCCACAGGCTTGCAGACAGCGCTCCGGCTCTGCAAGTGGAGCCATTGACTCACACCAAGGCACTACCCGGCACAAAAGAGCAGGACGATACGACGACCTTCTCGCTCGGGACAGCCACCCATGCGCAAACAGAGCAAACCCTTCACTTCTGCACAACGAGCCACTCAAAGCTGGGGATGTGAGAGTTCCTCCCACCCACGAGCAGGTGGCTCATCACCCAGCCCTTTGCTCGTATCTACAGACAACCAAGGAAATTCATTTTAAGTACTTATCACCATGAATTAAAGATTACAGAAATACTGGCTGAAAAAAAAAATGTATTGCCAGAATAGATTCTTTGCATTCATTAGAACTGTGTTACTAGAAACATAAATAAGTAATGACTATTGATCTTGCATAACCTCAGAATAGCAAACTACAATAAACTGAGAGGAAAAGGACGTATCTTAACTGGAACGTACAAACCAAGACATCAACAGCACCTCTTAAAAACAAACAAGCAAAGCAGGCTGGCCACGGCGTGGCCCACAGCTGTAACACCTCACGCTTTTAATTCTAGGAAAAAAAAAAAAAAAGCAGTGGGACAGCACGAGGTTTCCAAAGTATTAATTACACATCCGCCAACCAAATTTACCATTTAACCCGTTTCTTTCTGGCTGAAGGAGTGCCTGACACCCCGAAATGAATCCACAGCCGGTGCGTCCGGCCCCGCC
>VXAY01001100.1:213723-229642 GCA_013399855.1 Oxyruncus cristatus
GGGCCCGGGGCCGACACCGACAGCGGGGCCGCCCGTCGCGCCAGCGCCCGCCGGCGGAGACAGGGGCGGGCGCGGAGCCCGCGGATCTCGGGCGAAACGCCCTGCTCGGCTCTCCCCCGCCGTCCGCGGGGTGGATTCCGTATACCCCCTGTCAAAAATCTGTCTGGCCGTGTCCCCCTTCTGCCCGTGCAGCAAATACAGTAAATTATTGATAGTGGAAATTGCATGGTGGAGGCAATAATGGCATCCCCTGATTGAGTGGCTCCATTTGATCTTGGTAAAGACAGAGAGATGGCACGATCCCTGGCTGGGGCTGGCTGCGGCGAGTGGGAGCGCACGCGTGTGCCCGCAGGGCACAGCGCCGTGTGTCACATCCCACGGCACGGCCATGGGACAGGCACTGACTGCACCCCCCTGGCCGGCGTGGGCTGAGACGGCCTCACCCCTGTCCTTCCCTGTCCCCTCACTGGTAAAACTGGAAGCGGTTGATTTCCAGAAGAAGATATCCCAACTCCTTTATGAATCGGCTAAGACACGTATGTTTTTATACCTCAAGCCTGACTGTTGTCTAACTGCAATTAACGCCAAAGGCCCATTCACCCCAGCGCACTTGTGGCCATTTATTTATACTAGGAGAAATGTGTGCAACTCATTGCTGCCCTCAGACAGTCTGATTGCTTGTGTGCTTTTGCTATGAAACACCTGCATTGATTAGATCAGTAAAGTAATAAAATAACCCCGGCGTTTGAAGTTCAAGTACACCTAACACCTTCCATATAAACCAGCTTTTAATATATATTAAGGAAAAGATTCCTGGTGGTTAATAACCTTTGCAGCTTTAAGAGCTTCTCTAAAAATCATGTTTAAGTACCACATTACCATCCTTCTTGCACTTGGGGGTTTGGTTTCATGTGTTTGAACTAAAAGTGTCACTGAGCTATGAAGACAGTTCTACCTCTTTAGTCTCAGTGTTTTCCAGTCAAAATCTACTCAATTTACAAGAAAGGAGACAAATTTTCAAAGTAAGTCCTCACCAACAGCCTGGGCCTGAGGAGTCATGCCCAGCCCTTGCTGGCTGATAGATAGTCACTAATATAAGTAGCTCTTCAGGCCAAGTCCTGCTCCGCTATTTCTGTGTTATTAAAATTCTGCCATTAGGAATGCATCAGCCACTCCTTTTCCCACTCTAATACACTAATATAACCTTATATCTCTCAGTGATAATGTTGTGTGGATGTTCCAGAGCTATTTCAAACATGGTATCGTAACTGGAACTTGCTAAGTTAACATGTGCCTTTTATTTCCCTGTTTTAGACTTCTCTCCACAATACCATTCAGCTTTCCAGGTACAACTGTATTAGTGTGGGTGCCTGATTTCACCAAGGCAGCATGTTTTCAGCAGCCTTTTTGCACAGTGATAGGAGCACAATTTCAATATTCTGTGCTCGTAAGATGATGGCTGCGGATATTTGGGTGATCTACCAGTCCAGTTTAACAGTAGCAGCAGAGGCTAGTTCAATCAGCTGTAATGTAATACATTACACACGTGTTATTCCTGGAGGAAGGACTCTTCTTCTGGTACACCAGACGTGCAGATGAGCAGCAGCAAATATCATGCTTCAGAAACACTTGTGCATCTGCTGGCTTGTTCTCAGGAGCAAAGGAGAAGGCATATATCCAAAAAAGTCTGCTTGCAATCAGAACAAGTTTTTAATTTTGGAAAGGAAGTGTGTTACGGACCGCCTGACAAGTCCTCACTCTGTGGTACACAATTTCAGCTCAGCTCTGCTACGAACGTGAGAACCATTAATTCCAGGCAACCATGAAATTCCAATTTTGCTCTGCTACAAACATGCTGCCTTCTGTGCCGGTGTACAGACTTTCCCGGGGAAGAGGTGTGGTCAGAGAGCTGCTGTATCTTGCTGTTATAATCAGCCCTTTGGGGATTATTACCAGCCAGTGCTTGATTACTGGGAAAATGAAAAAGTAGTGTAAATAATTACCCGTTTTGGATTTTTAATGCACATGCAGGCTGGGCTTCGTATTTTTCAACTGGACCCTGACTTCAAGGAGAATTTTGTATGAATGAATGAATCCCAAAAAATTTGGCCTCTGTGAAGCAACTAATAGTCATCACATGGAGACACCGTCCTCATTGGAGCTCCACTCCTTTGTCCATAAGACGTACTATAAACTTGGAGGTTACATAAACCCTCACCATGGAAATTTGTGGGATACATAGGATGCAAAGATGAGACAGCCTGATGTTTGCTTGGTAGCCCCAGAAAGAGTTCTCTCTTGTCGTGTCTGAAAGAGATGTCTTCAGCCTGTCTCAGGAGCAGCTACGTTTTTCCCATTTGGATTGTACAGATGTCAGAAGTGAGCAGCACTTGAAAGGAAAGTCACACCACAGGCTTCACGAGGAAGAAATGGGCAGGCAGGCCCTTTTCCAGTGATCTCAGATAATTCAGTGTGTGGAGCCTCTTGGTGTTATTGTCACAACATGCCCACCTCACAGCATTTACTTTGAAACCGAGTGGTTTTTTCCATACCTGACTTATTAAAATTATTAGTTTTGTATACACAAATCACACTTCCGCCTTTTCCATACAGCAACAGGGAAAGGGTATGAGTTGTCAATCAACATAATGTTGATTTATCCCTGCAGTAGTATCAGATTGCTTGCAGGAGGGTAAGATCATTGCTTTTTGCTGAATTCAATTTAAACTGTAGCATAGGCACTAATGATGCTGTAGATACTATAAAGAAGAAAGCAGAAGCACGCACATCTGGTTTCTGTCTCAGTGGAGGTTATGCATTATAGTGATTGATGTACAAGGTCCAAATTTAGTGATAAACTAATTATATGATAAAGTAGTTTGTGGGGCTCTTAAATTCCCCCATCGCAATTGTAAGAGAAGCAATAAAAAAAGTCAATACTCGAAAAGAGCAACATTCTTAAAAGGTCTATAGTTAGTCGATAGGTAACCGGTGATTGAGTCTCCCCCACAAATGTGTCTTTACACTCCCATTTTATTCATGTAGTATCTTGACCTGTTTTTGAATGAGAAAAAGGTCAAGAAGCTACAATTTGGACTGCTTCTCACTCAGCTGTCAGGTAATATAAACTAATCCTGTGACATCCTGACTACAGAAAAGACAATGCTGTTTATGTACTTGGGTTTTTGACACTAGAGGGTTTTCTTCCATTAAAAATTTTAATTGGTTGAGGTCAGTTCTTATATCATTACAAGCATTTTATGTGTAATTACATTTATTCATGTTTCCTAGTTACCTATATTTGCTATTTTTTCACAATAAAGGGCTGGAAAGTTCATGGAAATAAACTTTTCCAACTCAACGAATGCTAAAAATTGCAATGGATTATGTACACAACTGGGGTTGCAGGCACGGTGCATTTACAAGATGACTGGGCTGTGATGCCACTCCCTGATGATTCAGGGATCGCAGCACACACAGGAGAGCCCCTCATGCTCCACACTAACATCAGTGGCACGAAAAAACCCTTTAGCATCTTTGAGGACCAAACCCAAATTCTGCTCAAATTTGTAAAATCTCTGTAATCACACAGGCTGTGACTAGATGATGAGAGAAGGATGGTGGTGATCCCTTCCCCAGCCCAGCCCTTGCACCCAGGGGTTGGCCAAGCTCTCCTGGGCATCAGTGTTGTGTGGTAATGCCCTGGGGTTGGTGGCACTTGGATCTCACAGCCTCAAGGTCTACCTTGTGTCCAGCTTGCAAAGAGCTGCCTTGGTTCTGGTCTGCAAGCAGCTTGCTGGGTTACTGGAATATACCCTGTGCCTTAAATAATAAAGGTACTTGCTGTTCATTTCAAGCTTAATTTTGCTTTCAGTGAGCAACATCTGTCAGGAGGCCTTTCAGCCTCATTTTAGCAGGGAAAGTATTATGTGAAACAGCAAAGACAGGAATACAAACCCAAAGATCTTTCATTAGACATAGTTTGTAGGCTGCATGTGTTCAGGATAAAGCAGGGAAAGCTACCCTTTCAATCACAGGCACCGCAACCACAACATTTTTCCTCAAGAAAATACCACCTAATAGCTCAGAATCGTCACCCTGCAGCTACAGCAAAAGTGATTTTAAAACTCTGACAAACAATTAAAATAATTGGTCTCTTCTCATGTCTGCTAGAGGTATGCCAGCTTTCCATCACATGGTGGGATCTGTACCCTGGATCTTGTCCCATGCCTTCTAGTCAGGGATTTTAGCACACTTCATGTGCATGAAACTGCTTCTCTGACAGCTCTGTGGTAGGTGCAGATTAGTCTTTTGCAAACGAGGAAGTACATGTGTCTATTATACATAAATTTATTAAGCTGCTCATGAACATACTTGTTTGCTGAGCACGTCCCTTCTGGGTTTGTTCCTGGCCACTGCTCACATAGTTGTCTCTACTGGCATCAAGTGTCATAGAAATGGAATATACGTGTCATACGTGACAATCAGCACATGCATCGAATGATGCGCACACACCCCCACACCCACACCAATAAAATCCTCCCCATCCAAGCCTCTAGGCTTCCCTTTTGGGGTTTTTGCATGAACTCCATGCGCTGCTTGAGCAGTGGGACTCCTAAACCACACAGGAAATCCCTCTTCCCTGTGCAGAAGGGCTGGGGGAAGCCAGGAGGATAATTCAGCCTCCGTCCTGAGCACCTGATCCTGTGGCCAGCGTTGAGTTGTGCTAGGCTGTCCCCACACTGAGGGGTAGAGGGCAGCTGTCGAGAATGGTGGCACGGGAAAAAAGGTGAGAACCAGGAAAACAATTAAGAGAATGAACACAACCCAGAGGCAATACTGAAAGTTGGGTTTATCATTCCCTGATGCTTTAACACTCACTAAAACTGGCTGTTCATCTCCTGAGTGTCTCTGCCTTACTGCTGTTGTTTTGGAGGTATGTTTAATAACCCAGCACCTGAGCAAAGAGCAAAGTATCTGGGTTGTGCCTGAGAGTATCCAGTGTACTGAGCGTCTGGCAAACGGAGCCTGAGCCCTTCCCTGCTCACCCCTGACCCTCCTGCTAACAGCCCAGCCATGGTTCCACCGCAGCAGGCAGAAAAGAGGGCATGGAACAAGGACAACAAAAATGCAGACTCTGAGGAAGCTGCAGACATGGTAAGGGAAAAAGAAAATCCCCTCTTCTCCAAAGAGGTTGTGTGTGATTCCTTGGGATGGGGGAAACCCGAGCCGAGCGTGGAAAGATTAGATGGCTGGAGATGCACTCCTGTGACGAATCAGGCCATTGGAGCTCTATGATTAAAGAAGATCAGAAAACTGTTGGTGCACTTGTGGGTGAAAGGTGTTGGGATTGACTCATCTCTCCTTTCCTCTAAGTATTCAGTGGGTTTCAATTAGATGTAATACAGTGGATTATTTTTAATATTTAAAGGGATCAGATTCCAGGGGGTTCATAAACTTAGGCAGGCATCTTGTCAGAGTAGGTATATGCCTTACCAAACCCTCTTTAGTGCATAACAGTGGAGAGCATATGTCCTAAAACTAAGCAAGCCCCCAAATCCCAGGTCTACAGCCCTGTGAATGCTCTTTTTGTAGTTTATTTCTCTTTCAGCAACTAAAATCTCCTCAGACATCAAGCTCAAGCGCTCCATTCGCCAGGTGCGGCAGCTCAGCGATATCGCCCTGGAGGGTGATGGGTGATAGAGATCTAAAGCAAACAGTCAGGGAGGGGAGGTGGAGGATGGCCTTGGGTGCTGGTAGCTGGTGCCCACCGCCCACAGGACCCTGCTCTGGAGAGGAGCTGGAGGGAGGGATCCTCCTTGGGTACGCAGAGATCCTTGGGAATGAAAAGCATGTGTAAACATTAAATAGTTCTTCTGGCTCTACTGCCCTGCATGGCTTTCATATTAAGGCATTTTACGCTGCACTTAGTTGTCTTCATCTTCCCAAAGAGGTTAAGGTGCTTTGGCTCAGTCCCTCTTTAAAGCACAGCCACGTCAATACTTTTAACAAGCTGATGTGTTTAAAGATGAATTTAGGGTATTTTTTCTTTAAATAGGGTTATCAAGCTATTTCACCTAAGAAACAACCCTGAAGTTCAAAACATTTTCCGTGTTAACCACCTAAAGCATTAAAGAGAGAAGTATTTGAGGAACGGTAGATACTTTTGTTAATTGCAAACTAAAATTATCCGTGCAGCAGTAAAAATTAAAGAGAGTCCTCAAAATGAAACCCAGACCACATTATGTTCTCCTCCTCCAGTTACTGTGACTTGTGGCTCAAGAAACAAGTACTTGATTAGTCACATTAAAGCAAAAATTTCCCCTGACTAGAACGCTTCATTTGCACGGTGCCTTTTCTGTTTATTGAGCGCTTGGGATTGTTAATCTTCCAGTAATTTAATGACTGGAACCATGTTGTGTGTAAATGTTACTACATTCCACCTCGGAGATTAATAGGCAGCCACGTGCCTGTCCGGCAGTTTTCACTTGTCCAGATAAAAGGGATGGTCTGTTTATCCGCGGCGGAGGCGCGCCCGGGTGGCACGTGAGAGCTGACGGCAGCAAGAGCCACCGCTGGGGTATGTGCTCTCCTGTTCCTCAGTGTGCTAATACACGGCAAAAGATGCCAACAAAGAGGGTGCCGTCCCCAATTCCTCTTCCCTCTCCCTGCGACACCCACCCCCATGGAGTGGGAATTGCACAGGGGCCTTTCTTCCTCTGCATTGGCCGGGCGAAATGATTTCACTGACTTGCACTGCAGAATTGCCTTAAATAGTAACCAGCACCAGTATAGCTGCGTTTTTGGGTACCCCTATGAAAATATTATTTTCCTCCTCACAAGTACGGTATGGGGGTAATTGGATGCGTAGCTGGTTCTCTCTCTGCAGCACGTGACGTGCTCAGACTATCATTTATAGATGCAGGGAGATGGGAACAAGACACAGGGCGGATGTACGGCTACTCTGGAATTCAAAAATCCTGAAATATTGATTCAGAAAATCAATACAAATTTTAAGCTATTTTAAAATAACTTTCCTCACGTTCTACACCATTTCTCAAATGGGAAAATGTATCGATTTCTCTGCCCCAGCCTGCACAAGGACAGGGTGGCTCTTGAGGTGTGGTGGTGGGGCAGGAGCATCCAGCCGTGGAGACACGGCCACCACCACAAAACCCCTGCAAACATTGCCTTAAGCAGGAGGAAAGCAATCCCGCATTTGACATGCTCAAAGCCCCTCTATTTTTAGGGTTGGATACAACTCAAAGACTACTCAAGGAAAATACACCCCTGGCTTTGGCAGGACATTTACTGGGGCCTTTCTTGGTGCTTCAGGACTCGTGCCATTGGAGTATAAATTTGTAAACAGCGTTATCTACATTTATTTTCTGGACAATGTTTATTTTTCATGTAGTTTATACATCTGAAACGTAAATGCTTACAAGGGAGTGGTAGCTTTAAACACCTCTTTGTATTTCATCACTTAGCCTGCTTAATCTGCTATAATTTATTGCAACTTGCAGTTGTACTCATAGTGCTTTTACTTATTTGAATATAAACATCACTCAAGTCAGCAGGAATGCAAAGTTTTTAAATCAGAAGGGAGCTGAGTGCTAGATTTTCAGCAAGGACTTTGCAGCAAGGCATTAAACCCCTTATTTTAGACTTTTGTTACGTTTCTGTTTGATGCTTTACCCTGCTACGTGCTCCAAGCAGAATCATTTTCCCTTCCAGGCATGTATAGCTTCTACCCCTTTGGTTTCTTAATTTGGGTTAGATCCCGTAATATGAAAAATATACTCTGATATTTCACCTAGAGCACATTGATGAGGCCTAAAGAGCTCTTCTGTGATGGGAATTAAGATCAAAAAGGATATGGAATTTAAATATTCAACATTTCTTCTTGGATATGAAACAGAAAAAATTGTTTTGATGCAAAAGCCATTGCGACAGAATATGTTACTTAGGCTCTAAAACCATATTAGGATAAAATGGCTTTTTTTATATAGGAATGGCACTGAGAGAAACTCCTTCATATGGAAATTATGACATTTTGTCTATTGCTTCTTACTACAAATGTTTAAAGGATCTGTTAGAAATATTCTTTTAAGAAGTCGTATCAAGATAAAAGAAAGTAAATAAGAACCAATATAATTTTCAGTCTTATTTCTGATTAGCTTCTTAATTTAGACCCTGTTAACTGCCAGAAAATTGCACCAGCTACCAGAGCTGGTGAAGCATAACTGACAACATAGTTTATGTTGTAGTTTGGGTTCGCTGTGCTTTTGTCAGGCCCTCACCCTTGCAGTGAATGAACGTTGTGCTAATTCCACATACTAATGGGCTTAGAGAAACCCAGGAAAAAAAGGCTCAGCCTGAGTGCTAATACAAATGAAAGACAAGCAGATGAAAAACACATTCTCACTGTCTGTTTGACAAACTGGTACTAGACCTCCATCTAAATTTAGCCCATTGATTTTTAGCTAACCATTAATCTTTACTAACACCCCACAGAAAGCACGGACTCGGAAGTCAGCAGACAGCTTCCATCATCAAGGCTTCAGATACAGCCAGGCATGACAAGTTTGCAGATGGCTGAGGGATTGCTAAGCCAGCTTGCCGGGAAGATGGGACTTTTCATCCCGTGTTCCCCCATACTGGGCAAGTGGCATCGCTGTTTCTTTTCCATCCAAGCACTGCCTCCCGAACGTGGGCCAGCCTTGGGCCCGCCGGCGCTCCAGCACTATCCATCACTCCTGCTTGCCCATCACCTCCCGGTGCTCCCACCCCTCCTTGCTGGCAGGGGGTCCGGGCAGTCCACAGGAGCCCTGCAGGGCCTCCCTGCAGGGAAGTTCTGCTGCTGATCAGAGCCCTGGGCCCCGTCACGTGCAAGCGGATGCTGGTGAAACAGCCTCTGGTCGTCAAGGAGGAGAGTCCGTACATGGCTTTGGTCCTACCCTGCTGCTCTTGGACAGGCTGATGGACCCAAAAGAAAATAATTTGGAAAGGTCCATCATCTTCGTCTTTTCTTCTGGCCTGAAGTGTATGCCTTGCACTAGTCTGAATTTACACCCTTTGGTGTAAAAATCCTTCGTCTGGAAAATCCGTATGAAAAATGAATTCTGGCCCTTTTGAATTAATTTTCTAGGTTTGCCTTTTTAGGGACTTAAGTCTTCCTGTCAGGTATTTTGGTTTCCTTAAGATTTGTGAGCCAGCAGAATTTTCTTTAGGGAATGCTGCAGAAAAACTTTGATGGGAAAGTAGATGATAAAAGTAACTATTTGGTGCCAAAGGCAGTAGACTGGGGATTAAAAGCCCCTCTGAATTCGGAGACACTTGGGTCTTTGAAGGAGCTCAAAAAAAGAGGTGAGAAAAGCAGTGGGTCTCCTGGGCTATGACCATGGTTGGGCAGCTGATTGTAGGTGAAGGATTTGGGAAGAGGAAAACAACAGGTGGTGGGCGGAAGAAGCACGAGAATCAGATCTGCCTGGGGAATAAGTGGTGGATAGAGTGACGGACTGCTGATATAGGAGTGAATGCCACAGAGAAAGAGAAGAGGTGAATCTATGATTAAACTCTTACCTCTTGCACCACCAAGAGCTTTGTGAAAGACTTACGCACAACAACAAAAAACCCCAAACCAAAGAAAACCCAACCAAATAAACCTACCCAACAAACAAACAAACAAACTAGGACGGAAAAATCCCACAATTAAACAGTTGTTCCCTCGGAAGAGGATGAGAGCAAAATATGTGACAGATATTAGTCATGCCACCTAGAGAGGTGTTCAGTGATGAATGATGAGCGTGGTGCAAGGACTTAGAACAACTTAGCCAATAAACCAAATCTGGGACACAAAAAGATGTCTGGGACACAATTTCGTATGGGAAATACTGTAAGATTCACTCCTGCGAATGACGCTGACCAATAGATACATTATTCTTTATTTGCTCCCTGATACAACAGATCTTCAGCAACAGAATAAGGGCTTTCACACTTCAGGCTACAGCAAGAGATACACAGAAGCAAAAGACACTTGAGACACATCCACTGGAAAATTCAAACCCTGGATTTAGCCTAATTTAAAAACTGCTAAGGCTTTTTGTTTTCCTGGTCAATACTATTTTATCCACTGTCTTTTTACAAAATTCAGCCAAGTATCCTCTCGGATGGTTTTATAAACTTTTGGCAGATGTGAGTGAACATGTATTTGACAGAGCCAACTAACACCTAAGCAGCTCCAGTCTCGTAACCTCTACTCATGACTCTTGCTGCATCCCATTCTCAGTGGAGTTGGTTTGGTTTCAAAAGGTATTTGCTGTCAGAAATCAGATGCTTTTTTTTTTTTTTTTTTCCTTTGGTAGCCACCTGTTTCCCTGAAATCCATTAAATCCATTGTCTTTTCATGATATTATTTCACTTTGAATTTGAATATTTTATCAAATGTCATTGTCAGACTATTGATGATAGCTTTAGAGGGAAATACTGAAAGCCTCTATAAAACTGAAATACTGAAAGCCTCTATATTGTAAAACAATAGAGAACAGAGTTTGTGTTGAAAATATTGGGAAAAAAAAGATAATTTTGAAATGTCAAATATTTTCACAGCTCCGTCTGCCTTGACAATGTGTGGCCTTTTCTGATTCCCCAGGGAAAATCTGAATGGGAGCTAAGTGACACATACAGAACAACCTGTGGGCCAACCTACAACCTCCTTCTATTGCTGGTTTCAAGGTAACATGTAAAAGAATAAAGAAAGCTGAATGCATGATCAGGGTTGAAGTCAATACTTTGACATTTCCATACCTGTATGGGTTTAGTGTCTCTAATATTAGAATAATATGCTGCAAGAGTGAGTACGTTAAGTCTTGTCTTAGGCTTGAGCAGTCACCATCTAAACAGTCTCCATCATTCTCTTCACATTCACAAGTGTTTCTTAAAAACATATTCTACATATAAAGAAATGCAAACTTTGTGGGGTTTTTGTTGTTGTTGTTGTTTTGGTTTTTGGTGTTTTTTTTTTTAATTTATGGTATTCTTTACCTTACTCGGTGCTCAGAGGGGAGTTTAGTAACATCTCTGCATTGTTGATGAACAAACGGAGGTAAAAGAGCTGGAAAGGCGTGCCACGCAACACACAAGCTGTACAGCAACCAGCCTTTACACTGTGGGTTATCAAGGGAATCACACTCACTGGTCTTCCCTCCTGTCTGTCTTTAAAGAAGACATATGTACAAAACCAACCCCCTGGACACTGCCCATGCGCTTCTACTCTTGCCAAACAGATGAGAGAAGGGTTAAACCTGAAGCCTTCCCACTGCCAGGGTCCCTTCCTCCTGAGCATGCCTCTCCCTTTTTTTTTTTTTTTACTGCTTCGACTTGTATTTTACCATTTGTTATAATAATGGAGTCTAGTGTGAAGCTTGTGGCCCCATAAACTTTAGACATAATTTTAACTGTGTCAGCTTTAAAAAGTCAGTATCTGCCTCATCAAAGGGCAATCATGTCCAATGTGGGTGTCTCTGTCAATTGTGTTTTGAACTGCAGCAATAATCCAACCAAACCATGAGAAGAGCTTTTCTACACCCACATTTCTTAATTATCATCATGAGACTGAGGTAGCTGAGACCAGATCTATAATGTTTTCTGGATGTCAAAATGCCCACACACCTTCTGTAATCCTTGTGCTACCAGCCCCCTTTCATATTGCTTTTAGTTGGTCCATCTAATTATCTACTACCATAACTTTTTACTGCATTATTCCCAAATCCCACAAAGGCTCTGTTTAAGAAAAACGAAACAACTGGTCTGATGAGACCTCCTTAACTGCACAATCTTATAAACATTTTAGTGGATGATAAACTCGATGAAAACCCCTTTCAGAAATGAACCATTATTTTTTTTACAGTCAGGTAAGACCTAGGGCCTTAAAAGTCTCTGCATACATTACATCCATAAACAATGCAATTTCTTGGGAGCTTTGGGGTCTACTGTCCATTTGGAGAATAAATAAGTTCATTATTTTCACATGTGCTACAGTCAATAAGGATCTGGAATGGGAAAGTAGCGAAAATGTTATGACTTAATGAACATGTTGCATAATCATTCTTGCCAAATGTCAAAATAAATTGGAGGCCAGAGTGTACAGTTTACGCTTGTTAAATTGGGGTTTTGTGTGCTATTTTGGGAAGGCAAAAAAAAAATAAAAAGACAGACCAAACCACGAAAAGGCAGGGGGAAGAGCAAGTATACACTTGGCCACTTCTGGCAAGACCTTGGTCCACTACAGTCCCGCCACTAATGTTCCCCACGGGAGACCATACAACAGCCTGGGACTGTGGGGAAACCACTTACCGACAGCAGAGTTGGCTCTGTGGCAACGTCCTGGCCCCAAGGCTCGCCACTAGCAAAGGAGGGGCAGGGGCCAACCCCCTGCAGCCCAGCTCACGCCACGGACCAGACCTGGCTAATCCCTGCCTCTCTGGGAAGCGTCACCCGCGCCAGGGGTGAAAATCAGTCACGTCCATTAGCGCCTTCAAAAGACTTCTTCCATCAGGAGACTATGAGTTTGCACTTTGACATGAAGTTCAAATGAACACATGAATAACACGACTGGAGCCAAATTTCACTTTTGGTGGAGACTGTTGTGAAATGTCGGATCAGTTCCACAGGTTCCACTTTTGGCATAGAGGTACTGACTGAGAAATGCAGGTTTTGCCTATGTTATGCAAAGAGTCTTCTGTTTGCCCAAGCCATGAGTAGCTTGAAAGCTCTGAGTTTAGAAATATCTACACAGCTGAGGACCTGATCCACTGAACACCAGTGTCACAGCTATTTTCCCTTTGAGCCTGCCTCAGGAAGAGACCAATTAGGATTACACGGTAAGTAAAATTATTCCCATACTTTCATGGTTAGGAAAATAGGTCTCTCCAACTGCATGCTCAAAAGGCAATCAAAGCATTACTGTTCTTTTGCAGTTAGATTTTGACTTATTTATGGTTTTCCCCACTGAGTACATGTTCCGGCAGCACCAAGAGGCCACATGGACTTCTTACTTCCCTTCCTGCTTACTCACTTCTTGCTTCTTACTCCACCTCTACATCTAGTAATGGGAGTGCCACAAAAGTGCCTGTATTTCTTGCCGCCTGCATGAAATGCGTGGTTACATATATGTGGCTTCCATTTATTTTGTTTCACGACACAGGGAGGGGGGAAAAATCCTTTTCATACACCTACATCTATCACAAAGCAACTAAGAATAGAAGCAATATTGAGACAGATGGAAATGTTAATGGTGACAGCTCACAAGCACGAATCACACATTTGTGAAATAATGAAATGGGTGGGCAGTTGTTATATGAACTGCATGTCAGTTGGTATGTTTTCCTGGCTACAATTTTGCAAGAGTACGTCTCAGAGATATTTTCAGTTCATAGGAGAAGCCAGTGCCCTACCCTACACCTTGCTGGCACGTGGGTGTAGGGATTCACCAAAGCTGATGAGCAGCTTGCATGAGAACCTGCTCATCATGTGCCCTGGGCACTGCAGGATGTCCCCTGACATTTTCCTGTCAGGGCATTTCAGTATTCCTAACAATGTGGTGGGAGAGACGCAGAAAGGAGGTGTAAAACCGTTTGGAAACTCATGCACAAGAGAAACATGGGATATTTGCACTTGTTTCAAGATCTTACTTTCAGGCATAAAGAAGTAATACTTTTTTTTTTTTTTTTTACATATCATCTGCCCATATTCTGTGGTCCTTACAACTAGCTGGACTTGCTGACCATAAATGAAAATGAGGGTTACAAAAACCAGTCCTGCATTTGTTCATTCTTTCTTTCTAGTTATTCGCGCCCCAAAAGCCATCAAATCCATTTTAAGGACCACTTTGACAAGCCTGCTTTTGCCAGCCCTAGTTTCTTAGCCCCAATCTAATGTTAGCTCAAAGGGGAGGGAGCCGTGAAAGTGTCTATCCATATGCATTTTACCTTGTGCTACCTGTCTCTTTCCCAAGGTCTAGGGAACCTACTGATTTTCCACAATTTTGAGAGGTACTGTTTCTTACGGATGCTGTTTACAGAACTTGACATGACTATTTTTTGCTGGAGGAATGAACTAGTTCTCCTGAAATCTCATGGATGCTCTCTTTGTTTGCGTATCTGATTAAAAAAATTCTAGCAGATACATCTTCAAGTGCTCAGTGGTGATTTACTACAGTGATTCATGGTAAGACTTACAGCTCTAAGGAAAATCTGTCCCTTGGGATTCATCCACCTTTCCAGAATTTCTCATGGCAGGGCGACCGTATGCCACTGTATTTAGGAAGCAACTTATGGTTACTAAATGGCACACAGTCTGCATTTTCTCAGGGCATTTCTAGGAGCTCAGCAGTACTGGTGTGATAAAGAAAAGAAATGAAGGACTTGCTGTACAAAGCCAAATATATGCGTCCAGCCACCTCAGATTAATGAAATGCTAGACATTAATCCACCAGCACACATGCCTGCGAATGCTGGCCACTAAAAATAAATACTGAGAACTATCAGACCATTTGAAACAGGAAATTATTTAACAATGCTGAAAATCCAAGAAGTTATCCAAATGGAGAGGATGCTGAGAATGGCAAACTTGCAGAGAGGCAATACCTATGTGAAATTCCATATTAAAAAAAAAAAAAATCTCATGCTGGACTCAGACACCTGACAGACACCGAACCACTGAAGACAACACTCGTGGTACCAGGTAAAATAAAACTATTAAAAAAAGGAGCAAGACAGACTGACATGCCAAAACTTAGCAGGATGAAGAAATATTCAAAGAAGACCGGACATTTTACGGCGTCATAACCGTAAGAGATGAAAGGTGGTGATGAACCACCACCAAAGTGGTGACAGCTCTTGGAGAAATAGTAGATACTAAAATCAATAAAGCTACTTGCAGATTAAGGTATGAGTCACCGTGAGCAAATGTGACCAAATATGGCCCAGTGTCATTTGTTAGCAGCTGCCTGTCCCATGCGTCTCTGCAGAGAATGATTAGAATTCAACAGAAACATGGCAACAGAGGCCATGAAAGGGAAATATCAGAGTTTTTTAAGAGCTGGTAAGAAAATAATGGGTGCAAACCTAAAATATAGGAAGATACACAAAATTATGCATGGAGTGGAAAATTCATATAAATAGAAGCTCCTTGGCAACCTCCTGTATAACAGAACAACTTATTTTGGGAAGTGGATAGACTTTTAGTAGGGCTTATCAACCATTAGTTCATAGTGGATGTATCCAGATATTAGCTCTACCATATGACTTTTTCCTCAGTGAAAAAAGGTCAGAGGACGTTTCATCATGAATTTAATGAAACCAACACTGCAAACTACGAGTGAGTTCCACCCAGCCTGCAAATGACGGATGCTGCTGCGACCTGGCTCTTCTCGGCCTCCTCTCTCCTCGCCTTAGAGCTGCCAAGAACTGCCTCATATGGCACCCTGACAGGCATCCCCAGCAAACGCAAGTTCTCCAAGTGAAAATGGAAAAATCCACGGAGGGATCCTGCCCGGCCCCTTTCCCCGGCCGGCCTGGGGGCGGGGGGCGCGGCGCAGAGCCCGGGCCCCCGGCAGCGCATCTCCCGGAGAGGAGAGCGGCCGCTTCGCTGTCGTGATAAAAAAACCCCAACCCCCGACACCCCAAACAGATACCACCACAGCAGGGGCGCCAGGTGACGGGCTTCCGCGGGAGCCCCGCGCCCGGCGCCCCTCCGGTGCCGTCCTGCAGCACCTCCATTTTGGCTGCGCGGGGAGCCGGTGCCCGGCGCGGCTCCGGTGCCCGGCGCGGCGAGCGGTGCCGTCCGGGGGCTGCTGGCGAAGAGCTCCTCCCGGGGCGCGGGGCGGAGTGGGCGGCGGAGGGGCGGCATCCCCGCCGCC
>VXAY01001100.1:233306-308973 GCA_013399855.1 Oxyruncus cristatus
CAACCAAAAAACAAACCACCAAAAAAACCACCCAAGACCGAGAAGCTCCTTGTCCACTCCCGTTCTCTCCTGATTGACTGTTGGAATTGCATTTACGGGTCGTTTCTCTCCAGAGCGCTCGTTTCTCCCGCCCCCCGAGTCCCAGGTACCTCTGCCTGGGAGCCAAAGCAAGCAGCCTCTTCCATGACAACCATCTATGTTGATCCATGCAATAACCAGCAGATGCTGCCCTAAGACTGGTACAGCTGGTACTCTCCTGCCTCGGCTGTCCTGGGGGCAAGGTGTTAGAAGAAAAGTCAAGTGGTCTCCAGCAAAGCTGCCTGGAGGAGAACTGCTGAATCCCCCCGCCTGCATCCCGTACTGCTGAATGCCATGTACAGGCAGAGCCCGTCAGAAAGGCAGCTGCTGATGTAACACTGCACCCGACAGATCGCCGTCCTATCACTGATAGGGTGTCACCCGAGATACATCCTCAGGTACTGATCTTCAGTCAGGAAGCTGAAGTTTTCTTCCGACAGCTGGAAGTACACCTAGTTAGTGTTAATACTCGTCAGGAATACCAGGTTTTAAATGGCATTAACGTTAAAAAAAAAACAAAGAAAAAAGAATTTATGTTTCAACAAGTGAACTTGCAACACTTTCTCCCAGTCTTCTAAGCACTTCGCTTCTGCCTCTGCCTCAGGGGAGTAAAAATATTTGGTAGTATCTGCTTTGGGTAGTAAGTTGAACAATTCATATTTTGATTACATAAATACATACCTAAATCTTCAAAGTTTCTGACTTTGTGGCGTCCTCAGTGGTTTTTTTTTTTAGAGAGGACTTTATAAAGATGCAATATCAGTTAAAACATGTTTCTACATACTTATTATATTGCTCAAGAAACATAGTCTTTCACTGAGAAACAAATTCTAACTGTAGCACTTGTAAGAAAGTACTTTGTCTGCAGCACTGTTCCTTCCCTACTTCTCATTTCATTAACTTCTAGATATCTTCATTTTCTCATGAAGGTCTCAGTTGCTAGAGATGCCCAGAAGAAACCTTTACTGTGTCATAGTATTATGTTGATGCAATAATGTAATAATGATAAATAATAAAATAAAAATGATAAATAACTTACAAAAAAACCCCCACAAACCAAAAGAAAACGAACAAAACCCGTCCACAAAAGCTTCCCAGGGAATCCACAGCAGGAATTGGACATCTAGCCCTGTTCAGCTGCTTTTTCCAGAGCAAATTGCTGGGGTTTGCCCAGGGTTATGCCAAAGGAACCACAAGCAAAGATACTCTTTAGAGAGCTAACTAGAAGAGCTCCTGGTCGGGATTTCTGCTTAAGCAGAGGACTCCACCCACTTCCCTGGGGATAGGTGAGAACTGATAACCCATCTCCTACTCAATAGACCCAATTAAGCACGTGTTTGCTTATAGTGGGATAGTTTGCTTTAGGTTTCTTCAGTGTAGTTCATGAAATAAATACGCACAGTACAAAAGTGTATGGAAGAACAAAAGGTCATTGGTGGGGTAAAACGGGATACTGCGGAGCACGGGAATTATCTGGCAGAAGAGAAGGAGGAGGTAGTATAAATCATAGTTATTTCCTCGTAGTGCCATCCCCAGGTGAGCGAACAGCCCGAGTCATTCTGACGGACCGGAGCTGAAGCTGGGACATCAGTTAATGCCCGGAGTGATGGAGGAGAACCCTGTCAGACAGCTGCGAGGGATTCCTGCAAGAAAGGCATTGGAAAGGGGAGGGAGTAGAATTAAACCCAGATGCCTGTTGAGTTTCCAGACATTTCCTTTCCCTACATCTTGTTTCCAGCTACGGTTTTTAACACTTAGAAGAGCTTATTCGTAGGCCACGGGAGAGCCAGCCATGAAAAATCACTTAACGTGAGTAGGTGTGGAGGGTTATTTTCCCTTATTACCGTAGAGGGGCACAAGTGACTCAAAGTTACTCACTTGACAAGTCATACACTTCAGTAAAAGTTGGGTTCCTGCAAGAAAGGCATTGGAAAGGGGAGGGAGTAGAATTAAACCCAGATGCCTGTTGAGTTTCCAGACATTTCCTTTCCCTACATCTTGTTTCCAGCTACGGTTTTTAACACTTAGAAGAGCTTATTCGTAGGCCACGGGAGAGCCAGCCATGAAAAATCACTTAACGTGAGTAGGTGTGGAGGGTTATTTTCCCTTATTACCGTAGAGGGGCACAAGTGACTCAAAGTTACTCACTTGACAAGTCATACACTTCAGTAAAAGTTGGGACTAGCGAGTAGAGTTTAGCCCATCGTTTAAAACTGATAACCAGGTGATTCTTTTACGGGGTATTGAAACAGGATAGCTGTTAGCTGTTTGCCAGAAGGACAGGGCACAGCATTTGCTATATGCAGGTAGTTCATACATATAAGGCAATGTACATCTCTTGTTCCAAGTCTGTTTATCTTGGATTTACATTGTTACCAGATGAAGTATACAACTGCAGGACTTGACTTCAGTGGGGACTACTCGTATGTAAATAGTGACATAACTGTTTAGCAGATGAGGCCTAATTAAGCGGGAAGCAGTCCTACATTTTCCCTAAGACAAAACAATGTGAAGAATACTGCAGGAGCATTGCTAAAAAGTCACAGTGCCTTAAACCAACCTATGAAACACCCTGAAATCCTAAGCAGGCTGCAAGTGTTCTTTTATATCCTCAAAATACCGTAGAAAACAATGAGCTATTACTGGTTGGCTTTTTCACATAGTTGAAAGGCTACCAAAATGTGTGGATAACTGCTAAGCACATGCTAAAAGACACCTTCCATCCATTATGCACAGCTGCTCCTTCAGAGATCACTGAAAACCCGCCTCAGACACCAACGTTAGCAATCTGAGCAGAATCAGACGATAACAGTAGCTGTCAACTTTACGGAGATGCTTCTGAAATAAGAGCTATGTGACATCATTGCTAGTGTGAAACGGGGCTGCCAACTTCTCTCCATGCCAAGCAATCTAATCATGTGTTTGAAAGAAAGGTCCCTCAGGGTCATGGTGTGCTAGTTTTGCTGGTAACCTCCTGCTTCTTCAACAGGTAGATTTGGCGCCTGCCCTGCTACTGCCTGGAGGGTAAATAGCAGCCTCCCAGTAGGTATTTAGGGTAGCCTCCCATCAGGTGTTGATTTTCTGTGCCTGATCTCCTCCTCCCGGAGATTATCTTGCTCTGGTATTTCCATCTTTCCCCTGATCTTCGTGCTGCAAGCGTTAGCAGTCTTTCACTCTGCCTCCTCCCTCCCTGGAAGTTTTCCTTTCTTTCTGAGCCTACTTGTCTTCAAACTGCGTGTATTCCATGCTGGTAACATGCAGATGAACATCGTAGTCATGATCCCACTCAGATACTAAACAAGCCTCCCACCAATGCCTTGTCCTGCTTTAAAGTGCTAGAACATTTCATCTTGCTTCTAGTCTCCTGCAAGCACCAGGAAATCCTCCGGAGTAGGCAGGCAGCAGCATGTCTGCTTGTTGTGTTTGTACCTCAGAGAATGGCTTGTCATGGACTCGCCTCCAAGGGCAGGTTTGCAGGGAAGAGGGGGTGAGACCCCCGCAGAAGGGTGGTGGGTCCGTAGCCAGCACAGAGCTTAGGCTCCCACCCACCTCAGCCCACAAGAGAGGGGCTCCAGTGCCACCATCCACAGGAGGTATTTTGCACGTTGACTTCTTGCAAGATCACAAATTATGCCAAGCTCATATTCTCGTTTGGTAAAACCAGGAGAGAGACCAAAGGGCAGCTCAAGCTCAGCATTCCCAAGGAAAGCCAGCGTTGCTGCAAGTCAGGGCCAGTCAGGGTTTCCATCATCCAAGTTGTCTGAAGCAAAAACCTTGGGACAGGTGTCTTGGCCAGCATTCCTAAACTGTCTAGGCAACAGCACGGCCTCCAGTGGGAGGACGTATTGGGGTAATAGCGGGTCTCTCAGCACTGGGTCAGCCACCAGCTGGCTGATGCTGGGGAAATCCTTTGCTCTGCACTTTTGGATGGCTCCAGGTACCCCACACCCCTCTCTCAGCACAGTGGGGCCGTAGCAGGGCTTCAAGAAAAGGTCTGAGAGTTTTGCATTAATTGTTTATTTGACGTCCACTGTGTAAAAAGCCACTATTGTAAAAAAGTTTTGCTCAAGCTATTTCTGTCATTTGTGGAAAAGGCATGTTCCAGGAAAACTTCCGGAATTAAGGTTTTGTTTTTCTCAAACTACCACAGAGGCAAATGTATTTCAGTGCTTGCACAGCACTCATTTAGGTTAGCTGCAAAAGACAGGAGGCGAGATAAATGTAATGGAAACTACTGGCCCATGTAAGTTCTCCTGGATGACCTGAGCAAAATGAGCCACTGGGTATCTCTTACTAGAAGAAAACCAGAGATAGGGAGAGAAATCAGAACCTGGAGAAAAAAGAAACATGACAGCTGTAATCTGTTACTATTGCAACCTGATTATGGGATTCGTTGACAAGGTGGGGGACCCTTTCTTTTGGCATTGAAGTCTACACTTTTCCTCATGTAACCACAGGAAAGTATCTCCAGGCATGTCAATCTTTAAAACTGATTCTTTCTTCATTTTTCCTTAAAAGGAGCAAACATATAACATAAATTTGAATACAATAAGCTACACCACCACCTCATCATTTTTAAAATGCTTTTATGTGCAGTCCTGAGTTAGTAAAGAACTCCAGCACTTCTCATGCAGAAATACCCTTATAAAACTATAGGGGATTAGCCTTAATTGTACTCAGGAGTGAAAAGTAAACACATACTTCAGTTTCCTTCTAAAGTTAATGTTTATAAGGAAACTATCTCCCAAACTATATTAATCTACTTCTTGACAGTCCAATACCCTATCAGCTTCCACGGGAGTGTCCAGTAACAGCTGTGTGCTTGAACCTCGTGGAGCATGATAGAAACATGTTATTGTTAAGAACAAAATATCTCTTGGAGAAATTATACACTGAGCAGAGAGCAAGAGGAACTGGGTAAAAGGATTACTAAGAGGTGCTGGTGGGCTCTGTGTAAGACTGACCTCTGACTTTGTCTCAGCACTCGAACGATGAACTCTCTCAAACGTGAGAGAGTTCTCTGTAAGTCCCCCGTGTAAAAGGGGAAGAAGGAGAGATGACAACAGAAAGAAGAGAGGAACAGGGGAAGAGTAATGTAGGATAAAAACACCAAAGGAGAGTAGAAATACGGAAAAATTTACCACTGAACTGAGGGCATTTAGTAGAATAATAACCTCCATCCAGACTCTTGCAACAAGTTAGCTAAAAAAAAAACCCATGCCAGCTATGTATGCAATTGTCCTGTCTATTTTTATCCTGTCATTTTCAGACTAAAATGACAAACAAATTCTCCCCTGAGACAGCATTCACAACAAGCAGGAAATAGTGCTAATGTTGACCTAAATAAATAAAGCTGCTCCTGCGTAAGAATTCCTGCAAGGATCCTTTGACACAAGATACTTTGAAAGTGTTTGCTGCGAAATGCATATGAAACCCTGGGGGACAAACAACCTGCTAGACACTATGGTCTCACTATCCCAATTTGGCAAGCAAGGTTGAGAGCTTCATAGGAAGAAAACAGGGGTACTTAGGGTAAGACTTCTGATGCCAAATCACAAGGTCCCAGTAGACCTTTCAGTTAGAGCACGGATGAATTTGCATAGAAAAAAAAAGTATTATTTTGTGGAGTTGTACACGTGGTTTTGAGCTAAGGTGTACATGCAGCTTTAGGTATGTCCTATGACAATTTGCATGATGGTTTCTGCCTCTCGTGGCGCTATTACTGCTGTTTAACTTTTCGATAGGGTCGTTCATTGCAGTTAAAGGGAGCAATTACACTCTTAAGCAAATAAGTGATTTGCGTCTTTAGATGCAAATTGTTCATTGAGGTGAATTAGATCTGTTGTCCTTATTCAGTCTGAAGCTGTAGACCCGAGATCCCTTTCCAAAATCGAGCTTTGCAAAGATACAGCCAAGTCTAGAGGAAAATTTTGTGGAGGCTCATTTGGGATTTTATTGTAAACTCATCAAATGCAGCAGTGTTAGAGGTTGTTGGTAAAAATATTATTGCTACTCCTACTTTGTATTTGCATCATGGATTTGAAGATGTGTTTGCTCCATTTGCAGCCCACATACTGCTGCAGCATCCTTTCCTTTGCTCTACCTGATAACCTGTCAAAAAGGTGGGCTGTTAGCAAAACCTCCGCTGAGTAACAATTAGCAAGTCTTCTGTTCCAGCAGAGATGACAAAACTGACTTTTGTTTTTCCACCATTCAAGCTAGAATGGCACGAAAGGGCCATTATTTTCATTTAGAGCCCCCTGTGATGCTGCCCATTTGCCTTAAAGAGATTCTGAATGGGCTCTATTTGGAGCTTTTGGGTGCACAGATGTCATGAATTAATCCATTCAGCCACCAAAGTCCTTTCTGCCTTTCACCGCATCCACTGGAGTTGAACTAGATATAATCTTTGCATTTTCTCTCCCACTTTGTTTTCTGACGTGCTGTCCTGTCGTAACTACTCCTCATAGGAGCAAAAGCAACTTTTGTTTGTGACTTGGGGGACTTTATCGAATAAATACATCTAGAAGTGTTCCTAACGCTGAACAGCACACAAACTTCATGATTACTTTTAGTGTCTCTTATTGAACTGGAAATATTTTAATAACCTGAAAGATTCTCCAGTGACCCGTGCTGGATCTGTGCAATTTATAGCATATTTAAATATTTTTACATTGGTACCCAAGATTGAATTCCAATATTTCTCTTTTGTATCTCTGAGCATTTTAATACACTTCTGGGAACACTTACCTTTTATGATGAAACCAATATTTTCTAATGTAAAGTGGTGATTTCAGCCTAAGTGCAACCATATGTATCTTGGGGCAAGGACTTTTGGTTCTAAATAACTGGTTAATGTTGTGTCTTTCACAATGAAAATGTCACAAACTACCATATACCAGTTTTCTTGAAGTAACAAAGATAAAGGGCAGAACAGTACAGCTTCTATAGTTAAGGATAGACACTTTGAGGCACAACTACAAATGGAGATTTTTTATTTTTTTTTTCAATGAGAGTGGTACAAGTACAGAGATATGGGAGAAGCACAAACCAAATCTGCTTAATTTAATGGGCCTATCTCTCTTGGTATGAATTAGATCATGTCCTATTTTAGTTTACCAGTCTGATTACTGGTGGGTAATAACACTGCTAAACCTAATTCTACGAAACTATGCATATAACTTATTCCTGAATCTGTACAGCATAAACCCCTCATCAGTAGAAGCATCACATTTGATTATTTTGCTTCAGGCACCAATCTCAAATCTCTCAGAAACCTGAATTAATCTTTACAGCTTTGAGGGACATTTTTGTGTCCATTTTACAAAAAGACAAACTGAGGCAGAGAGCATCTAAACTGCCAGTAAATGACTCTGATAGTGCAGCTTGGTCCCTAAGCAGTTTACCCACAATAATAATGCCGGTCAAGATTTGGCAGTCCCAACACTTTTTTCCTAAGAAATATATAATGACTCTTCTCCTGTGTCTTCTGGGTATATTACTTTGACACTGGGAAAAGGTCCATGTAAAAATATTTGTGTCATAATATCAAGGGCATGCAGGCATTCATGTGGCCTAACAGCAAAACACGGGCAAGGATCAATTATTAACTTGGGGGTAAAATTACTTCGGTTGTTCAGCATGTATGTAAATTAGAAGAAAAAGCAGGGGACTTGGGCAAACAGTGAGGGAACAGCAATCAGATTTTCCAGCTCTTAAGCCTTCTTTGACTCACACTGTCTGCTCTAAAGGTTAAGAGTCACCTGTGGATCACAACACGTTTCTTGTGCATTTACTCCATGGCCTGCACCCTGGGGTGATGAATTTGGAAGTTTTACAGAAGAGCCATGCAATCACAGAATAGGATAACAGAATACCTTAGGTTGGGAAAGATCTTTAAGATCACAAAATCTGACTGTTAACCCAGCACTGTCAAGCCCACCACCAAACCACGGCCCCGTGTGCCATGTCTACTTGTCTTTTAAACACCAAGGATGGTGACTCAACCACCTCCCTGGGCAGCCTGTTCCAATCCCTTTCTGTGAAAAAGGTTTTCCTGGAATCCAGTCTAACCCCCCCCCTGCTACAACCTGGGGCCATTTCCTGTTATCCTATTGCTTCTTAACTGGGAGAAGAGGCCAATCTCCACCTCACTACAGCCTCCTTTCAGGGAGCTGCAGAGAGTGATGAGGTCTCCCCTGGCCCACCTTTTCTCCAGGCTGAGTCCCCCAGCTTCCTCAGCTTCTCCTCATAGGACTTGTGCTCTAGATCTTTCCCCAGCTTCGTTGATCCTCTCTGGACTTGTTTCAGCACCTCAATGTCTTTCTTGTACTGCGGGGCCCAAAAATGAACACATCATTTGATGTGTAGCCTCAGCANTCAATGCGGGGCCCAAAAATCATTTGATGTGTAGCCTCAGCAGTGCCGAGTATAGGGGGATGATCACTGCCCTAGTCCCTCTGGGTACACTACTGCAGATGCAAGCCAGGGTTCCACTGGCCTTCCTGGCCACCTGGGTACGCTGCTGGCTCATGTTTGGCTGCTGTCAACCAGCACCCCAGGTCCTGTTCCACTTGGCAGCTTTCCAGCTACTCTGACTCCAGCCTGTAGTACTGCTCGGGGTTGTTGTGACCCCAGTGCAGGACCCAGAACTTACACCTTGTTGGCCCTCATAAAATTGGCATGAGCCCATGGATCCAGCCTGTCCAGATCCCTCTGCAGGCCCTTCCTACCCTCAAGCAGATGGACACTCCCACCCAGCTTGGTGTCGTCTGCAAGCTGGCTGAGGGTGCTCTCGATGCCTTCGTCCGGATCATCAGAAAAAGACATTAAACAGGACTGGCCCCGACACTGAGCCCTGGGAGCATCACTGGTGACTGGCCTCCAGCTGATATAACTTTGTTCACCACCACTCTTTGGGCTCAGACTCCGGCCAGTTTTTGCCCAGCAGAGAGTGCATCCATCCAGGCCATGAGCAGTCAGTTTCTCCAGCCTCTGTCAAAGGCCCTGCTAAAGTCCAGGTAAACAATACCCACAGTTTTTCCCTAATCCCCTCAACAGGTCCCCTTGTCATGGAAGGCCAGGTCAGTCAGATGGTCACAAAGGCAGGGGATGTTGCTGCTTGTGAGCCGACAGTGGTTGTGCCGCTCACCTGGTGCCCGCTTTCCATTTGTGACTGGGTGTCCTTCTGAGCCCTACCCTGGCTTAGAGCTACACGAGCTGGGCAGGCAGACGAGTGCAGGGCTCATCCCCCGAGCCTCCGTGGAGCCGGGCTGTGCTGTGCTGGGTGGCTGGAAGCACGTCTGCCCGTGCGGGCACTGGCAGCAAGCCTCACCTGCGGAGCCCTGTGGTGCTGGGGGCCCTCTGTGCCACGGCAGCCATCCCTTGCTGTGCCACCAGCCTTCTCTCTTCAATCAGGCTTTTCATCAGTCAGCACTCGGGGCAAAGCACAGGCCTGAAGAGTAGATGATGCATGCCAATGTTTTCCGATCTTTTGTGGGTGACTCATTTTTTGGGCAGCCTGCCTTCCATGAGGAGGAGATGGCAACTACCAGGGAAGGGAGGTGGGAAGATTCAGATAACTATAATAAAGGTAATTCCAGATTATTTGTCGGGATAACTCAAGATGTCTATCATTATTAGTAATTTTGGTCTCTGAGGTCTGTGCAGTTATGAGAGAAATGAAACTTGGCCTAAGGTTTCCCTGGCTTTCAGTGGGTTTGATTGTCGGTTTAAGTATGCAGTTGCCGTGAAGTTGCTGTCTCTCATAATCTTACATTTATCTTTATTCTTGTGTTTCTCACAAGTCTTTTGACATTCCTTGCTCAGGAGTAATCCCCACTAAACCTTAAGTATGTGGCAGTACTCCGAAGGAAAAAATCTGGGAGTAAAATCTAAAAGATAAACCGTAAGGTGAAAAACAAATGATTAATTGCAAGTAAGTAAGAAGAATGTCATGGAATACCAGTACTTCTCAATTATTTAAACTTAATCAGGAGCACATAAATCACTGTATCTTAACATGTCACCTTCCTGTACCACTAAATAGCTCTCAAAAAAATGTATTTTGGGTATTGGTCTAAAGAGTGTTCTTAGAGAGTAGGGCAACACAAGCCAGAACAATGGTAAGATGAAATGATTCAAACAAAAGTTATACAGTTAATGGACAACATGAAGCTACATAAAGAGCCTTGAATGCAATTTGAAAAGTGCAGGCTGGATTCTTAGCTGCTTAAATTGCCATAGCACCATGGCTTTGTGGAGCTGATCCACCTAGCACAGAATATCTTGCAACCTTGCATCTGTCTAATGTGCCTTGGGCCTCTTATAGAAACAGGAAAGGAGAAAACCAAACAAAAACTGTTCAAATCAATCCAATGATGGCTTGACTATACTGATAACTAAATGAAGCTAATTAGAAACTTTCTGCCCGACCTAACTCTTTACTATGATAAAGGCTTTTGCTTGTGCAAACTGATTAGTAGACCTTATTTTCTGCCATTTATATTTATTAATCTAGATAGCCAAAAAGTGCTGATGAATAACCCATGGGCTCTGAAACCGGAGAGGACAGAGGTCATAGTCATGTGAAGTAAATAAGTACGATGTGCCAACGTTTCCCAACCTTGTGTGTGCCATTTTGTAAATTTGGTGTCTTAAGTTACTCTTCCCACTGCAGCCATGTTGGCACCACCACAAGCAAGAAACACCTGAAATTATTTTGTCCTGATGTCAGAGTGCACACTAAGCCCTGGGAGGTGGTGCTGTGTTTTATGGAGGGAGGGAGGAAATTGCCTCTTCCTGGACCAGGCAGAGAAGCTGTTGGCAGCACACGAGCTCTTTCTAGCAGCTTCAACATGGTAGGGTTGGAGCCCCTGGAGCCAGGAGGGATTAGGTGCAGGTGACACCCGCTCTGCAGTTTTCTGCCCTGAAGGCAGGAAGTGCCAGTGGGTGAGGAGGTGTTTGTTGGGGGTCAGCAGCAGAGAGGGCACTGGTGGGGCCCGGGAGAGATGACAGTGAGAAGGCCCCGGTGGGAAGTGCTGTGCCAGTCCAGTACAACAGCACCTGGGGAGACGCTGGTGCCACAAGACACAAGAGTTTAGGTATCTCAGGTGCATCTGGACTGCAGGCAAGAGGAGGCATCTCCAGGTGTTGCCTCCAAATTCTTAGGAAGAGATTAAAATCTGAGCCTCTTTCTTGGATCTCAGCCCTTGCAACCTGCATCTCCTCCCAAAGCAGCCAAGGTCGGGGTTCAGACAAGACTTCCCGAGTTTTCCTACGGAGACACAGCTGGTGGTCACACACCATGCTCTGGCAAGTTCTGCAGTCTGCTCATGGGAGGGGAGGCAGGCAGGGCATCCCTTCACCGCTTCACATCCCCACCAGCCCAGGGCTGCCAGGCAGAGGAGAGGACGGGCTAACATCTGCAGAAATGGCAGAAGGGCTCTGACAAGGGAAAAGGCTTTTACTGACCTGAGGACTGTGGCTGCATAAAGGCATGTCATGTCCCAGAACGCAAGGCTGGGCCTACTGCCCAGCCCATATTGACCTGCTGCCTCCCAGTCTTTCTGTACAAATATACACATGTGAGTAACTCATATTTACATGCACCTGTATGGTTTTTTCATGGAGAAAAACACTGGCTATAAAACCAGAATAGAAATGCAGCAGTTTAGAGAATAAAAACTGGAGTTTAGAGACTGAGGGCAATGGCACAAGAAATGTTTTCCCTCAGCTCCTGATGCCCTGTAGTTTGAAATGAGCTATCTGAAGACTTTTCGCTGGAGGTACACTGGAGGACCACTATCAGCATAGGTGCTACAGTAAAAACATGTTATTTGTATGAGGTAGGGTAAAAAAAAAGTCAGAAGGACTCCACGCCTCTGCCATGGTGTCCTACAGATGTGACCCTTTCATATGCAAGGCTTTTTGGTTTTAGGAATAGGGGAGACTATGGGAGCAGGATCTGAAATGCTCAGTATTTTCCTACTCTTATCAAAAACTGAAGTCGACAAAAATAATTTTAATACACAATCATTATTTCCCACATAGAAATTATGGCTATGGAAGGATGGGCTAAACCATGACAATTGGTAAAAACATTCTCACTTAACCACTCTCCCAGACAATACACAGTTCAACGGCCAAGTACTAAGAAGTGACAGTGTTTCTCCCAATAAAATTGGAACAGCACTACAGTGTGTAAAAACCATTGTAGCTGTGCAAGCTCAGACTCCCTCACCTTCTCCTCCTACACATGCACGGTCTGTGAAGGATGCAGGTGTTGGTGAGACAGGCAGGAGCATGCAACACGAGCCTGGACACCCCAGGAAAACTCTAAACCCGACCTACTTCATGCTTTCCCATGCCGTCCTGGACAAGCCACCTGATCTCTCCTCCGAGAAGATACCAAGAGCTGCGTGAGCTCCTTACCTCCTGGAAATGTTGGGAGGATGCAATCTTCCATCTGCAGGGCACGCGGGTCCTGCCACCACGGGGGTTCACCAGTCAGACACACCAAAGCAAACACACCAGTGAGCAGACCAGCAGATTTGTACAGATGTAAGGTGTTAGTTGTGTAACAGCCCAGGTGATTTACGTTTGCTGTCTACAGATAGGGATGAGACATGGGTTGCCTGCAGCTTGCATGCTCATACATGCACAGCCAGAGGGGGAGTAAAGCAGAGCCCTTGGAGCTCAGTCAAGGCAGTGATTCAGAGGCAGAGCAGCACGTGCAGGGTAGGTAGCTGCTAGCCAGGTACTTGTTGGGTGGGCTTGGGCTGATTAAGCTGATGGGAGAAAGGAATCAAGGATTCAGGAGTGAGAAGAGAACAAAAATGCAAGTCAAAATTCAGTGTCTGCTGACTTGATGCGTAATTGTATGGCAGTTTACAGACCTATGCGTGAGAACAAAGTGGAAAGCATCTATTTTTATGTTGTGGAGGGATGCTGAGCTGAAGACGAGTCTGAGTTCATGAAGCACAGTTTGGCTTCTTTTTAGTCTTAATCCAGCTCCTGCTACACACTCCTCTGTTCCAAACACCACACATCTTCGTAACATCGCCTGTGTGCAGGGTAGCCTTGTTTTCTTACAGGGCCGGGTTCAGGGAGGAAATTGGTTTCTGATGCTCAGAATGGCTTTGTAAATGAATGATGAATGAAGATGCAGGCAAACTGGGAGGTAAGGGGAAGAAATTGATAAATAGAAGAGAACGCTGTGGAAAAAAACCAAGAGGATCTGAATTACTTCCACAAAATACACCAGTAATTTGTGTGCTTGTTATGAGATATCAATGGCATCTCTCTCCCTGCTGCACTGAAACATGCTTTATATACACAAATAAAGGAAACTGCCATCCACCCCGGTGTTTTTGTTAGTTTTAAAGAATCCCCACGTTTAATTTCCAAGCTTGAAAGGAAATAAGGAATCTGGAGCTCTAGAGATCATTGCCGTTTCCTTTCAGAGCAATTCTGCATGTTTGACATCTTATCTATTGTTTATGTCAGGCAAACAGAGACTGGACAACACGGAGTGGGCTGCAGCGGTGAGACGGCGAGTGAATACCTATGAGCCTCGGTGATTCATCATCCCAAGGAGCTCTTGCTTTAATCACAGAGGGCTGCCAGATGAGGAAGACCATGAGGATTTATGGCTTTGGGGCAGAGTGGCAGCTGTCCCAGGCATTCCAACCCAAAACTACAAATCAATGTTTTTATTAGAAAGTGACGGCGTTAATGGTGAAGGGTTGAACGACCAAACGCTCCCCAGAACAGAACTGCCATGTGAAAGAGCAACCCCGCCTGACCCATGGAAAAATCAATCTCTAATTAAAGATTTTCAATGGCTGAGAGGTCCCTCTCTAGCATCTTCTCTAGCTAAGGTAATCTTGCCTTTCTGAGTGTTGGGCTTCCTGTTTTATCACAGGCATGAAGAAGCGCAGAGTTTGGTGCTAGGACATTGTAAACAGCAATTAACCACGAAGCATCGCCCAGCGCTGCCAGCATCCCTCCATGGTCACTTCTGCTCACTGCTCCACTTTCAGAGAGACCTTTTTACCCCACAGTTTGCTGTTTTAGATGATGTTTGGTGTCTGCGTCACGTTTTACTTCAGACTGATGCTCCCTCCACAGCTGCACTTCTCCTCTGCCACAACCAGCTGGGTCCTGTCTGCAAGCAGCAATGCCTACAGGTCATGGAAAAATGGAAGCTTCCCTCAAAACTTGTGGTGGGAGTGTATAGCTAGAAATTAAGAGACCTGGGCTCTATCATCCCTTGCAATACTCACACATGCAGGTGAGTAGTTTGTTATCTGTGTGACTCGGTTCCTCCGTCTCTGAAATGGAAAAGCTGCCTTTCTGCAGGGATTATTAACAAAAATGGGTTTGAGGCTTTCAGCCAGGAGGAGATATAAAAATGCGAAGCGCTAATATGGGTAGCAACCGTGGCCTGATTACACTCAGAAACAAAGAGAATGAACTAAAGGAGGGACACAGTGAATGCTTTCATATCTCCTACTGCACAACCCTCTGTATAAACCAAGAAATGCATTTTATTTTAGCAGCGGGACCTGCCCTGGATAGAGCAGGGAGGTACAGGGGAACCTTATGCAGCGCCTTGTCCCAGACTGCCCTGCTCCAGCAGAGGTGATTCCTGCCTTCTAGCCTCAAAGAAATTTCCATGGCAATCATGTCACCTTTCCAGCCCTATTTTAATCACTTAAAGCTGTCAGCCTTTCCAGCCTGCAAACCCACAAATCATCAAGATGTGTCGGCGCGTACCTGCTGCAAAGACTGAGCCACCTGGCTGCTGAGGTGGCCATTACAGAGCTCCATCGGGGTGGTTTAGGGCTGGTCGATTGGTCTGTTTGATTTTGGCTTTCAGTAGCTGTAAAAAGAGCACAAATACTTGCTTTCTGACTGCGTGTCCTGCAGTTATGTGTAGAAAGCAAAGTCAAGAGCAGTTATGTTCACAAGCCAATGCCCATTTTGTCATCACAAATCTGTGGAGGTGAGTGCTGATACAGGATAATGCACACCTAGTGCTGCAGAGGCGATGCTTTTCTTCAGGGAGAACACGAAATCCTGTGTGAAGCCCATTATGCTACCGTGGTGTCTGCCTTGCTGCCTCTGAGGAATGCTTGGAAACAGGAGGGTCACCACTCTCAGAGCTGCTGGAGGCTGCCAATTCTCACTCTGCAGTAGTTAACTGGGCTGTCATTAGCTGGTAGGAGCCCAAGCAAAATGCTCACCTCCTGAGAAAGGCAACCTGCTCAAAACCTTAGGGCTGTTTGTAATAACACTCTGCTACTAGACTCCATTTGCTTTCAAGGGTGATAAGAAATGAAGCCTTTGGGGAAGGAACTTTTGAGGAACTCAACCACTTGAGCTTTCTTTGCAACCTCATGGCACAATTTTACCATTTTATTAGGAAATACTGCTGTTTTTTTCTTGAACTCAAATCTGTTGGAAAGGTAACATCAGTAACCAGAATCACCATTCAAATTTCTGTATGGAAGTATCTTCACCTGAAACTTCTAAAATGTTATGCCAAAATGTTGGTACAACCTATTTCTGCTTCTCCTTTCACTTCTGCAGTGGGTCACTCTACCCACAACATATGCTGTTTCTGGGGATGTGATTTTTTCCATCACTGATGGGAAAGATGAGAACTATATTCCAAGTCATTACTGTGGCTTTTCTCAGAGCAATGTTTTTCCTTGACTTTATCAAGGAAAAACATTAAAAATACTTTGACACTTATATAAAATAGAACAGTATCAAACAAATACTCTTATTTTCTCTCCTTTTCTAAGTAAGAAGTCAGCAGCATATTTGAAGTTCCTACAGTAATGTGAAACACATTCTATCACTTTCTTTGGAGAAGTATTTCCTGTGGTGTTGCCTCTGGATGTGCAAGGCAATTGTTTACGTGGCTAGTTCCTAAGCTCTATACATTTCCATCTGAAAGATCAGAAAAAAATGGACAAGCTTGAAAATGTCATCTCAGTTGGGACTTTTGATCACGGAAGATTCTTAATAATGACAGTGGTTCTTGGGATAAGATGATGGAGAGTTTGAAAGAGGAAAAAGAAGGTGATATTGTCAAGGTATTCCTGGTGACTTTGAGGACAGTTTTGCAAAGATACAACAAAGCTGATGATGATGTGGACTGTGATGCTCCAAACTGTTTATCAGCTTAGCATCTCTGCTCTGGAGAAAATCTGAATTTTGCCTGTTTTCCTGCTCTCCTAAAGGGGATGAATGAACAGCCTTGGAAAACAACTGATTCCAAAATCTGCCATGGGAGTATTTCTAATGTTTTAAAGACCTGAGAGCCAGCCAGGGGGTGTAGTTAGTATTTCACTAACATACCTCATATGTTTTTCTTCACTTCTTAACCTCCAACGTGGTACAACACTTGCAACATGTAGTGTCATGGAGTGGCACCAAGACTGCTGCACACAGACTAGGAAAAATGCAGCAGTGACACATGCACATCTATAGCTATATATGCACACATGCTGCCGTTCAGGTGAGCTCAGGCAGCCTGAATTTCCCAGGCTGACATGTTATTTACTCTTCTCTCAACCTTGGAAGATTTTTCCTGGAGCTCATAACCTGCCCCTCTCTAACAAGGCTGGGTCTGGGGAATGGACCTTCCCGTGAGTATTTTCCATCAGGCTCACCTTCCACCCCAGGTGGTGTTAAGTAAACATTGGCTTTTAACCCCTAGGGAATTGAACTATTGAACTCAACCTTTGTACCCACTGCAAATACCTTCATAAATAAATGCTTGAGTAACAAGGGAGGAGAAGATGGAAGGATTGAGGAGAAAAACAGCACATGCAAAACTCAACTGAGGTGTCCGGTCACTACATCCTTACACAGAGGTGACTGGAGAGGTTTCGTGATGGATGACATCATTCACAAGAGCTCTGTCTGTAGCTGTCAGCACAGAAAGAGGTCCTTACAATTCCAGCAGCTGAAGGCCTGCAATTCATCAGGGAAAGGAACACAGACATCCACCCTCCTCCTTGGCCAGCACAGGAGCCCAGACGGGGAGCGTAAGTCACAGTCGTTCTGTTTGTGCAAAGCTCTTGGCCATGGAGTCACAAACAGTGCCCGGGTTACTGTGTGCACACTCTAGTTTGTACTGACTGGTATATCTGTACACAGGGACTCCCAAACTCCCAGTGTGCGGTGCTTTTCCTACCTGGCAGCAAACTGGTCAGAGGGGATCACTGTCGCGGGAGTACAGTGCATTCCTAACAGCAAGAATGATCACAAAACATTTTGGAAATGAGATCAGTGTTGTTCAGGCTTCCATTTTGAGGCATTCAAATACTGTTGTAACCCAATTAATTTTTTTTCCCCCCTTTTGATTGTCACCCATCACACAGAGCGTAGAGCAGAAATGGTTTTTGTCTGCCTTTCTTTGGATCTCAGCAACCTTAGTTTTTAATTGAAAGCCTCACTCTTACACCAAAAAGCCAGACAAAACGGATTCAAACTTCAGTTCTTTGGCTGAGCTTTTAGTACTTTTTATTAGTTTAGACTAAAATAAAAGTAGTGATCTATGCAATGCACTCCCTCTTCAGAATGTTTGGGGAACTTTGCGGATAAGACCCACCTTTTCCCCCTGCAGCCCTTGGTTACTTGGTCTGGTTCCCATCCTGGCTAAGCACAGACCAGTTCCTAGCAGAACAAACAGCATTTCTCAGTCAGTACAAAAGTGTGTGACTTCTTTGCCTGAATTCTAAATTCTCCACAGGTTACACCTGTGGCCAATATGGCCTGAGGGATAAAGCAATATGAAAGCAGGTCATTACTTGAGTAAACATGAGATGATGCCATGAGAAAGCGTTTGGCTCACCAGGTGGCAGAGAGAAACAGCAGCATTATTCTGCCTCTCTCTGTTTCTTTGTCAAGATGGGCACCACTGGCCATTTTTCACATCTCACAGCTGTCCTCCCCCACCCCCTATGGACGAAGCTGTGCTTTCGGGAGTGATGTAATCCAAGCAGGAATTTGGGCTCAACGTCCTTTTCTCCCACTGGTTTGAGGCACCAGCTGGGGAACGCTGCAGTTACCGGGAGCGGCGTTTCAATGCAGGGAACACAGGGCAGTTGGCTGAGGACGGTTCGTCTCAGCATCCCCCATTTACACAGGGGAAACCAAGACAGAGGTGTCCAAGTCGAGGCACGGATAGTGCCACAGCTCAGAGTCCCCATCATTTAATATTGACTTCTCCAGGCTGAAGGGGAGCTGCCTGATGAAGGGAGAGGACTGGGGTGGGTCCCCAGCCCCCTTCACACAGCCAGCCCCCAGGCTGGCAGGATCTGCTCGCTGACCTTTCCAGGAATGGGGCTGCATGTCTGAGTGAAGACTCACTCAGATCAACCCCCGTGACTCTGGATAAATGAAACACTTCGCCGTCTGGCATATCACTCAGTTTCCCACGAATGGCACAAATAGTCACCGTGGCACGTACAAACACAAGGAATCTATTATTGGCGCCTCTTCCTTGGCTCGCCATCATGACGTCCAACCTGGAGGCAAGTGTTAATGCCCTTATAAGGCTCCTTGCATACATTTAAATGTGTTATCCTTTGGCCGATGATACAAACTGCAATCTCAGTAGCATACGGCATGGGGAGGTGGGAGATTTTCTTGGCTCTGTGGTGAGAGAGAGAAATTAAAAAGGAGCCTACAATGCTGAGTCACTGTGACAAATAACTTACTATGGAATACATTCAGGCTTTAGCAAGGAGGCAGCTGATAGTGAGTCAGTGACTGACTAGTGCCTCCTAGATTTTCCTCCTTGGGAAAGATTCAATTTAATGGGATGAAGCGCCAGCAAAAAGTCGTTCTCACTGTTACCGACTCAATATCACTAATTATACACATGGTTAAAACTGTCAAGTTATGTTATATGTCACAGGAGATGTGCATTTTTTTGTGCATAGCATCCCCCTGTTAAAAAGCAGTTCAATATGTCCCATTAAAAACAGTGGTTTTCAGAAGCTGGAAATTTTGCCAAACTTCAACTGTTTGGCTGTGTTAACTCAAGCCTCTCTTCTCATTTGGCTCAACTTTGCAGGCTTATGAATGTCCTATTTAATGTTCTGGTTTAGTACTCCATGGCACAATTTAAACCAAAATAGATAGTTTTGTGTTAAAAAAAGCCTTCCAAGTGCAAAATGGGTAAGGATTTGAGGCAGAAGGTAGCAGAATATCACAATTCTTTTGTTACCAGTGCAGTCAAATTTGTATTTGCTTAATGACTGCCAAATTTGTGTATATCTTTCCCCCACCCCTGTCCAGTCTGACAAACCCATGCCTGATCAGGGAAACAGGATCTCACCCAGAGTAGTAACCACTCAGGACCAAAAGTAGAGAAGCAGAAAGCAACTTTGGGCAGCTTTGTTCTATTCTCTTTCCCCTCGACCCCAGGTCACATACCTGCCAGTGAAACAGCAAAAACATCGAGAAACAAAGCCTCCCAATATCAGAAAAGCTGCAGCCACACCCCTTTCCTATTCATACACCTCCTTTCTGTTCATGGTGCCTGGCACAGCTGCCAATTAAATTCTCCAATATTCGTGCAATCTCCTACCACCACGTGACTGACACCGCTCCCTGTGGGAGACAACTTGCTGAACGTAAAAAATATGGAAAACAGTTAAAAGGCAACGCTGTCACCCCAGAACCAAGAATCATAGCCTTTTTAGGCAGCCAGGGGCGTCAAGGGACCTGAACAATATGATCCCTCCCTGTGTTGCCACCAGGCTGCTCACCCAGATGATGTTCCTTTCATACTTGCCTGTGCTTTTGCTTTCAGAGAGACCCCATAGCATCAACCCTGAAATTCCTAAGATACCATGCTAACTGTTACATTATGGGGAAGATTACAACTATTCCCAAGCAGACCACAACCAGGTGGAAAGAATTTCCTATCTTCCACTTCCACCTGCACTCCAGGAGGAGACACGAGGCTCAGCCTGGCAAGGGGAACATTTTCCCTGAAGTGATTCCAGCTGAGACACTGCAGTCAGGCTGCCCTTTCTGAGTACAAGTATCATAAAGTCTGTATCAGAAAGTACCATAAAGCAACTGTTTGCTTGAACTATTAATTAGCAGGTGAAGTATACTAATGCTGTTCTGTGCTAAAGATTAGCTGCTAAAATTTTACATCTGTTGTTCGGGTCATATGAGCTACAGTGGTCCACTTGTCAGTGAATGGGGTTCATAAAGCTAGTCAAATATTGTTGTATGATATTTTTGTTTGTTTCTTGGACAAAAATGCATTTTTTTCCCCCTAAACAAAAGATTTTCTTGAGAAATGGTGATATCATCAACAATTTCACTGTGGTTTTTTAGCCCAGTGCAGCTGTCTCCAAGCCTGTGAGACAAAGGGCCTCCTTATTTCCACCACAGCTCTACTAAATCACACTACAAACCCCACTCTTAAAGCAACTGGCGTTCTTGGCAAAAGGGCAGAGGGGCAGCCAAGGGCTTTTCCAGGCCAGGGAAGAGGCAAGTCTGCAAGAGGCAACTCCTTCCACCAGTGCCAGCATTAGCTCATTTGTGGTTGCTGAAGGACCTTGGAGCCAAGCTGTCATTTACCCCAAGCTAGTCAAGTGGCCTTAAAGTGGATGTGAGCATATAGTTATGATCAAAAGGGTCTTCTTTTAATGAAGAATTGTCTACCTGTGCAAAACCACACACAGACCCTGGTTTTAAAAGCAGCAAGTTCATACAATTTTAAAGAAAAAGAAATTAATTGCGTTTTCCTTTGTACACTTGTGAAGAGAGGCTCTCAGACGTGACCTTTCCAGAATGCCTGTCAGTAATCAGCTGTAAAACAAGAGATCTCAGTAATATTTTTTTCTAACGCAGAGTAAAGAGCAGCCAACTTCCCATAGGAAAGGAGGAGGATTTTCTCAAACTAATTTTATTTCCTTATCTTTAGTCATCCGTTGAGAAGAAAACACTAAATATATTCCTCAGTCTACTCCTTCCAGTGATAGCTCGAAGGAGTAAAGAACCATATGGTCCTTCAGCTGATCTATACTGTCTCCATGACAATGCACATTTACGAAGTTTGCTTCTAACAACTTCGTAGTATGAGATCCAATTGCTTGTAATTAAGGGTACGAGGAAGCCTTTTGGGAGGGAAGGGCTGCTTGCTGCTGTGGCTGCCTTGGCCAGGCTCCCTTCCCACCCCTTCTGGAAGGGGCTGCCTTTGGGCACGGGGCTTTGGTGAGGCCATTCCACCCCTGCACAGCAATTCCCAGCCCTTCGGCTGGTGGAAATTAGTTTGCCTTCAGCCATGTCAGTCCAGTTCAACCAAGAAGCTGCCACATTTAGTTCCTTCAAGTTCCATACGAGTTTTAATGCACGAGACACCTTAAAAGGGCTTTTACTTCTCAGAAAATACGGGATTTTCAGAGTGTTAAAGAATGTTTTGCTCATGCGTTGTTTTAATTCTGTGAAACCAGATTTCCCAAAGGTTCCCTTCCCTTGGCTACACCGGTGTCTTGAAACCATGACCTCCTGGAGCAGGACAGAGGAGTGGAGCAGCAGGAGCTGGGCGTGGGTGCCCTGCACAGGAGCACCCGCCACGACTGGGACACAGGCAGGGGGAAAGGAGGGAGCTGGTTGGCGGGGAAGGGAAACAGCATCCCAGAAAGTACAGGGGCACAATTTACAACCAGGGAGGCTTGAGTGTCAATAGTAAAAGCAAAAAGTAGCAACTCCCAAGATATGAAGGTGCACTGTTGGTGTCCACAAGGGAAAAATATAAGATTTGACAGCATCAATTTTTAAGGCCTTAAAAATATAATTCTAAACACAGACACCTCTTAAACTATTAAAAAAGAAAAAAAAAAAAAAGGCAAGTCTTTGTTTGGTCATCTTCCCTTTACTTAAGGCAGAGTCAAAGTTGGAAAGCCCTGTATTTAAGGTCTTTACTCCTCCTTCTGGGCCAGCCCAGCTCACCTCAGCATGGTGGGCCAGCATTTCTTCCTAGGCTTAGTGGGAACATCAGGAGGGGTGTCCCTAGCCCAGGCAGAAGGTCACACCCCCCCCAAAGAAAGAAGACGCTGCCTGCCTGGCCATGCCACCCTCTCTGCCTTGCAGGGTCTGGGTATGGTGAACATCATCTGGGGTCCTGTCACAGCCTTCTCAGGATCCAGACCCAAGAGGGCAAGCTGTGTCCTGAGTCCTGTGACACTTCAGACCCACCCCAATAACATTTTATTTGCATTGTTGGCATTCACTGGTGTGCCCATGATTAGCAGCATGCTCTGTGATGTGCACAGCCATCTGCAAAGGGACAGGGAGCCACCCAGCAGAGCACTCAGGTTAGGGCACCTCTGAAATTGTAGGATCTTTTCCAAAGTAGCAGCCAGTGGCCAGGATCAAGAAATCATCCAAATGCATGAGGCCTCACCTCGAATCTTGTGTGCACTTTTGGTCTTTGCAATATAAGAAAGACATCAAGGTATTGGAGAGCATCCAAAGGGGGGCAGTGAAGATGGTGAAGGGCCATGAGGGGAAGCCGTGTGAGGAGCTGCTGAGGGCACTTGGTGTGCTCAGCTGGAGAAGAGGAGACTGAGGGGACACCTCATTGCAGTTACAGCTTCCTCGGGAGGGGCAGAGGAGGGGCAGGCACTGAGCTCTGCTCTGTGCTGACCAGTGACAGGACCCAAGGGAATGGCCTGAAGTTGTGTCAGGGGAGCTTTAGGTTGGATATTAGAAAAAGGTTCTTCAATCAGAGGGTGGTTGGGCACTGAACAGGCTCCCCAGGGCAGTGGTCACAGCACCAAGGCTGACAGAGTTCAGGGAGTGTTTGGACAATGCTCTTGGGCACATGGTGTGACTCTTGGGAATGGCCCTGTGCAGGGCTGAGGGCTGGACTCGATAATCCTTGTGGGTCCTTTCAGCTCAGCATGTTCTGTGGTATCAGGGATAACCTGTCAGTAAATACAATCACTTTTTCTTGGGCTTTTAGCCTTTGCAAAACACTGGGAAATATCTGTTCTGGGATATCTGGGAGATATCCAGGAAAGATGTCAGCCAACAAAAAGTCAGCCTCTACCACTCTTCCTGCCCCACAGCTATATTAGGGCAATGCCAGGGAAAAAGACAGGAGAGGAGATGACACAGTGGTAGATTTTATATGTTGGCCCTTTAGATCTTTTGTAACTTTCTCAAAAAGAGTAAAGAAAGGATCTGAAATGATAGCAGGTGGGCAGCAGCACTACAAAAGTGACTGATGCCATGTTTGTGAGTGCAAAGAAACAGACTGCCTGTGATGGGGACCACTGCTCCTGGAGAGGCAGGTGACCCACCTGAAACAAGGTCTCACCACCAGAAACGTGGTGGACCTCTTAACTCTCTTTTAAATACTTCATATTCCAGTTTTTCCAAAGTCTCTTAGGTTTTCCTCTTTTTTTTTTTTTAAAGTAATAGTTTTGTACTGTTTTATATTTTTTATCCATGTCTTGAATTTGAATACGTAATTTGCCAGAAACTTTTGACGTGTTCCAGTACTTACAGAAGCCACATCGTGTACCAAGGAGTGTACAGTAGTTTGGATTTACTTCTAGCCAAGCAAGCCATGATGTCCATTTTAACTGCTTTAATGGACAAAAATAATCTTACACTGCAATACAATAGCAGAAAAGCATTCAGGCTGCAACTGGGCCTCAGGCTGTCCATTGGCAGCCTCCATTTAAACAATTGCAGAAAGATGTTATATTGATATTTTTCAGAGCCTGTGTCTTTCATTATTCCTTGATGCACAATGGCTGTCAACAGTCCTGTTTTGACTTTCACACATTTTTCTTAATCAGAAACCAACAGAAATACACAACCAGCTGAAGTGGTGCACAGGAGAAAATTTTTTACTTTAATCGAGGAGTCACCCAAAATATGGGTTGCAGATCAGGTTAACCCCACGTAATTGGTTTCAAAGGAACCTATAGCACATATTTCAGTTCAGTAATAAAAACTGCAGCTGGCCAAGATGTGACTGTATTAAAAAAAGTATAGCAGAATAATGATACATTTATTTTATAATAAACCTGACACATTTATTTGATTTGTCAGAACAAAACATTTAGAGATCTTTTTCATTCTGTAGTTCAAAACCCCATAAACTGACCCAGGCACCCAAATCCCTATGAATTTATTGCTATTTGGATTTTTGCTAGACTGGCAATTTTCACTAAGAAACCACTGCCATTAACAGTTTCACTGTTTCTATATCCCATTCAAACACAAACAGGACTTCAAAGAGCTGCAAACCCCAACTCCTGTTGAGCAGCTTTTCTGCTGCTTGGCTCCCCCCAGCCGTCCCAGAAGTCAGGCTCAGGACACTGCTCACAAATCATCTCCGCATCTCTTTGACACCTGAAAATACATGCCAAGTTCTAATTAGCTTGAAAACCCTCTAGAAATTCAGATTTCTTTTTCCCCTGCCCTGAAAATGCCAGATTGCTCCTGGAGTCTATTTCGAGGGAGTGAAGCTAAGGCTTCTCTAATTAGAGCTGAGTCTCCAGTTATCCCTTCACCCCATACACCAGGAGTGAAGACAAGTCTTGCCAGAGAGGAGTCACATCTAGACTAGTCTACCAGCATTATGCAATGAAAGGGGGCGTGCTGTGCAAGGAGGAGTTTCTGCTGGAAAGAGAGACAGCTCAGAGTCACAGCTTCCTCTTCAAGGTTCCAAAACTGATGGAAAGATTTGGTTTCCCTAGTACAAAACACCCTCCTTTTGGGGAAGAAGAGACAGCCCTCTGCTTGGACTTTGCTGATCTCCCCGTTTAGTGGGAAAACACACAAGATCTGGATCTTAGGAGGCATCACCCAAAGTTATTTGGTGCTTCTAAGAGCTACCTGATGAATGACAACATAAAGGATTCAATGTGTGTGCCCAAGTGTCGAGCAACTGCTGCCTATTAAGGACTTGAAGGAAGGAAATACTTTCCAGACACACAAGCCTTTTTCTAAGGGAATTGCTAACCCGTAGGATGTCAGACACGTAATGCCAATGCCATAAGTGTCACCATACAGCACTTTTCATTCAGAAAATACAGGACTGATGTCAAGAAACCCCAAAGAAATGCATCTCCCTTTTAATTCCTCTTACCCCTGCATCTCTTTTGAGGGATTTGGGAAACAGGCTTCAGGAAACAGGCTTCAGGAGAGGCTTTGAACAGTCACGCAAACTCAGTTGTCTCCAGCTTCCCGGGAGTGGGAAAGAGCTAAAAAGTTGCCATGTCTTTTGGGAGTGCAAGAAAGGGAGAGCAGAGCTAACATTCAGCTCCAGCACAGGTCTGGTGCCTTCACAGCCTGGCTCCCCAGCCCACCACACACACCCCACAGAGCTGCCAGCACAGCCCATCCTTGGGGATGAGCAGCTGGTGGGTCCCAGGGGCCTGTAAGACTTTTTTACCGGGAAGGATTTCAGAGCAGAAGCCTGGAGGAGGGGGGGGAGAAATCATCAGTGCAGGCAGAAGAGTTGCTGCTTCCTGCAAAATTATTGTACCCCAACAGGAAAGAAAAAAAAAACCCAAAACAAAGCTGTTTTTTTCCTCTCCTGTTTGAGGCATGCACACAGCAAAGAGCAGATGGAGTCAGGGGCATCTCACAAGACTACAGTCAGACAAATCCTGAGGAACAGGACTGCATGGAAAGCAGCAACCCCCGAGTCTTCTGGTCAGCAATATCTATTTGCTCCTGTAACACTGAGTTCAGGCTGGGACCGAGCTGCTTTACCTCACCTTCCTTGCGTCTGGGAACCCTGGACAGGATTTCCTTTCCCAGGTTTGGAAAAACTAACCTGTTCTTCTTATCCCTTTTTCCTATTTGTTTGTGTTACATTCCCCTAAGCCAAAAGCACTGCTACATTTATTAATTTTAATCCTAGAGGAGTTCCTCTGGAGGCGCAGAGTAAGTTATGCTTTCAAAGCACTGGCACCCTCTTCGTAGGGAGATTAAGATCTTGGTTAATTTTATTTAAATTTAAATGCCTCCAGCTCCCTTTGTCAGTAGGGAAAGACAAGCACCTCCAGGAGTGACCCAGGCCAAGATGGACTAAGCACCCTGGAGGTGAGCCTGTACAATGCCTTATAGCAATGACCCTCCTGGTTTAGACGCGTTAGAGAAGTGGGGTTAAATCAGGCTTGAGTTTACTGGCTCAGGACTGCATCCAGGCTTGGGTTCAAGCTGAAAGTCTGCATCTGGAGGAGGAGTTGTACCCATATCCTTGGAAACTCAGACCAAGGCCTGGCCTGAGTAGTCACCTCGTCCCTATTTTTTTACTGTGTTACTGTTGCATTTTATGGTCACCAAGGTGACTTTCTCCCTCCTCACCTCTCGAGATGTGACTCCCCAGGATGCGCTGTTTGTGCCCCCGGCAGAAAATAAAGAGTCACACCAGCAGCAGAGGGTGTGGGGGCAGACGCTTTTTGGGCATCAGAACTGGCAGTTTTTAGAGCCTCCAAATGAGTAGGCGACTGTGCTGAGGCTCTTTCTCCCACCACAAATCACGAAGCCAAATATCTCAGCTGCACTGCATGTCTGCAGGAGCTCCTCCTCCAGTGCTGGCTAGTGTGGGAAGGGCTCTGTTGGCACACAGCTTGCCCGAGCGCTTGCGTGTGTGTGGTCAAAATTAAGGCGAGCGTGTGTTCAAGTCCTTCTGCCGCTTATTACCTGTCTGGCTTCACAAGGGCGCTCAGAGCACAGCAAACACTGGACTGTGTGCACACAGCCAAACCCCCCAGGAATGCTGGCACTTGAATAGCCCCATGCAGGGAGCAGGCAGGGAGATGCTGGCATAAGGGCACCAGACGTCTTCTCTGCTTGGTAGAGAAAGGAGGGAAACAAATTAGCTAAAGGTACTGGAAACAGAAGTACCTATCTTGTACCCTATAAAAGAAGGGCATTTCCAGTGAAACAGATGGGTTTCACTGCCATTTAAAGCAACTCCTGCTTCACCCAAGAAAGCCTCACATAAACTTTGCATGTGGATTACGCAAGCAGTTTATACAAGAGAGAGTCTGGCTACGCATCTCTAACATCACAGAAAGCCTTTTTAGTCAAACCTGAACTAGAGGAATCAAGAAAAACAGCCCCTACGTCCTGGAACCTCAAGCAGTGCAGTTGACTTAAGCTGCCTGTGGTTGGGAGCTATGCTTAGTTCTGTAACTGCTGCTTCTCCTTCCTTTTTCTGCTCCCATCCTTCGATAGCCCAGTCTCAGGGAGACATTTTTTAGGAACATGCAGCAGCAGGGCTTCATTCTTTCTTGTGAATCATAAAGACCATCACAAAAGTGCATAGGCAAGAGGTTAAGAGATTTCAGAATAACAACCATGAAGGCAGAAGCTGTCAATAGGCATTATGTCTCTAAACTCCTCAGAGCTGAGCCACTGATTTAGCAGGTACTGCCTCAGTCTCTTAGCATCTTCCCATACATTACTTTTCTTCAGAGACCAGAGAAAGGAGAGCTAAGCTATAGCCTTCAGAGATTTCCTTTCCCTGCCTCCTTTCTTTTCCAATCATGTACTGCAGACTAAGGTCATAACCAACACGTGCTTTAGGCCTGTGAATGGTGAAAAGGTGGAAGATGGGCAATTGCTCATCATGTTTAGTGAAAAGGCAATAGACGCAGAAAAAGGTGGAGTTATTTGTTCCCTTCCAGTCAAAGCACTACTTAGCAGCCAGAACCTCAAAAATCAGAGCAGTGAAAACAATAAGACAGTCAGACTTTTTTAGAATAATCAGTATGGGTAGGAGAAAGATTAGATTGAATGAAATTTAGAGAGAACATTATCCTGACATCCTTGCTCTGTACAGGCTAGCCCAACCATTCAGCTCACACTGCTGCTGCTGCTGCCATTTCAGAAGTGATAGCTTTGGGAACAGCCAGGGCTGGTTTTCAATGCTAAGCTGATGGGAGCTCACGTGAGCCACAGGTGAACACAAAAATGCAGAGAAAACTAATGTGTTAAAAAAAAAAAATAAAATTGATCCCAAGGATATAAAATATAGTGGGGGAAATGGAGTGGAGCCAAGGCAAGAGGCTTCCAGCAGCGAAAGAAAGGCTGCAACTTTGCCTTGTTACTTAAACCAGTGCTTAAGAAAGTCTAGTAGTGACAAAGACGAGGAGGTAGAAGCACACTCAAAATACCTGCTGGTGGCTATACTAAAAGCCTGGAAGTTCATCTCCTGCAGAAAAGAGCATTCCTGGTAGCACGCTGCTACATCTGCTCGTATCCATGAATGCTCCCACCAGCAGCACTCATTTACTCTTGTCAACAGCTCACAGCTGAGCCTTTCCCCTGTGAGGACCTAAACCTGTTTCCTGTGAAGCTGGGGGCTGTTCTCACACAGTTTTCCTATGGTCAAGTAGGTTAGGAATCAGCTATCCCTACATGAGCTGTACCTGGGAGTAGTCCTTGCATCCTCAGGACCTCACCTGTTGTGCTTCAGATTTCATTCCTGCTGGGCAGTGCTCCTATAACAGTCTGGAAAGGAAACAAGCAGTGTGTTAACACCATCACCTCACTCTTGTTTCCACCTCTTCAGTTCCTAACAGGGCTGGAGTCACACAACCCCTTCTGATCATAAAGAAAATAACCAACACCCTGTTTTTGTCTGAGAGGGGAGAGAAGAAAATTGGTTTTTACTAGGAGTCCAAATAAACCTGTCTGCTCTTTGTTAGGTACTACGGAAGATGCAGTGTTAGATCATCACAAAATGGTTTGGATTGGAAGAGACCTTTAAAGACCATCTAGTCCAACTCCCAGGCCATGGGCAGGGACATCTTCAACCACACCAGGGCACTCAAAGCCCCATCCAACCCGGTCTTGAATGTTTCCAGGTATGGGGCATCTACCCCCTACCCTCTGGGCAACCTGTGCCAGTGTTTTACCACTCTGACTGTAAAAACCTTCTTCCTCATGTCTAACCTAAATCAATCCTCTTTTAGTTTAAAAACTAAAGGGTTTAAAACCATTACCCTTTGTAACAGGCCCTGCTAAAAAGTTTGTCAGCATCTTTCTCTTTGGCCCCCTTTTAAGTACTGAAAGGACACAATAAGGTCCTCCCAGAGACCTTAATAGTGCAGTGCAAAGGACTGAGGTAAACATGAATAAGTCAGCAAAACTAATGAAGCAAACTTTTCTCACACTCTTGAAAGAGGCTAAAAAAGTGGCTAAAATACAGCTGCTGTAACAGCAGGATGGGACAACTCTTTATGGTACTTTCACAGGTAACCAAACTTGTGCAAATTTTCAGTCTTCATTTTTCATGTTTCTGGGGCCAGATTTTTGGTGGCTCTTTCTTGGATGGACTGTTTCCACAGCTGTTCTTGACCTACGGAGTGAGTCCTTCTGCCTGCAGCAGGAAAACAGGGTGGAAAATAAAGAAAGAATTCGTAGGGGTGTAACTCTTCCTGCTTCAGTGTGGCCGCTTCTGACTCATAGCTCTAGTTGACAGCGAAGCCTGAAGTGGGGCTGCATCTTCATAACTGGTTGCTGGCTTTGGTCAGTGCTTTGGGCAAGGCTCAGAACAGCATTGTCTCTTTCTAAGAGAACAGGAACAGAGTTCTTTCAATGCCTGTGTCTCGTGTCACGCAACTCAGAAATGCAAAAGTGCAAATACCCAACCACCCACTTAAACAACCCAGAGGACCACTACTGAGAAGGTGTAGGGACGAGTGGAGCATAAGGATGAGGGCAGTGACTTTGTTGAGTGTAAGCTTAAAGTAAATATTTGAACAACAAACTGGAATTCAGCCAGCTCAAGCATTTTATTCAAAAGGAAGGATATGAGGGATAGCCGAAGTTGGCATCAGGGTGATACAGAAAATTCCAAAGGAAAGAAGATAAAATAAACAAGGGTATTCACGGTGGAGAGAGGGAGTTATGAGTGCCCTGAAGCTCAGAGAAAAATCTGTCGCAGATAATGTGGGTAACAGATCTCCGGTTTGAGAATAGATGTTGTTGCAGTGACTCTGTAAGAAGGTGTCATGGTTTAGGAATGGTATTCCCCAGTAGGGTAAAAAACAACGGTGTTCCCACTGAAACCTCCCAGCCCACACGCCCCTCGCTCACTTCCCCCACCCCTCCTCCTGTGGTGGGATGGAAGGGAGAACTGGAGGCACAAAAGGTAAAGATTGGCAAAAAGGTTGGCATAAGAACAATTTACAAGAAACAGCAATGAAATAAGAACACGAGCAGCACCAACAACAATACCGATAGCAGAGCGCACAGGAGAGGTGCACGATTCGCACGCGCGGTCCCACCGCCTGCAACCCAGCGCTTCCCCAACCACTCACTCCTCAAAACTGATCCCTTCCTTCCCCCCTGGCATGCTGTGGGGTGGCACTGAACAACCCCAGGGTCCTGGCTGTGCCCCTCCTGGCTGCCTCAAAAGTTAACCCTGTCCTGACCAGAACTGGGACTGAGGGATTTGGGCAAAGCCAGGGAATGACTGAAACTAAGGCATGAGGAAGGAAGAATGGCTGTTAAATACTCAGCCACTATCTGGTATCATTTCAGCGTGATGGGGGTTTTCAGAGCAAAAATAATAATGAATCTTCCAACCTCAAGTAAAAAAAAAAAAAAATTAGGCAATAAAAAGTTATGTGGAGGCAAAAGAAGACTTTGTTACAAATTAAATCTGTTTTTCTCTGCAGGTACTTGCATAGCACCCAGTGTTTTCAGTGGAGTAGGCATTCAGGCCACTTATCTTAGCCTGAGACTCTGTGCAAACAAGAGGACTTGGGTTTCAATGTCAGGGAATGATGAACACGGAATCTCTTTCCAGAGCAAATTCAGCCCCTCCCTTCTAGGCAGTAAGAGGAGAACAAAACTGGCTTTCCTACCAGCTGAATTGGAAAAAAATACCAATTTTGGGCCACAACAATGGTTCTGTTTTGTGTACTTGTTCTCCCTTGTTTGAGAAATAGTGGGGAAACAATGTCCTTTGGTTTCTGGACATGTTCCTCTTAGATGTAGATGAATGGAGCTTGCAGCCTTTGATGAGGAAGACAAGCAGAACAGAATCTACAACAAGAGAAGGAAACACTTGTAGGTTTTTCTTCTTCCAGATGTTCATTCAAACATTTCAGCTAACATAAAAAAAAAGCTTAAAACAGACTAACCAAAATCACTTTTAATCAGGTTTTGTTTCCATGGCACCTTTGATGTCATAACCTTAATAGCTCTCCAATGATCCATAGAGTCTTCCAGGAAAAAAAAAAAAAAAAAGGCTAAACAACCTGAATGCCAAATGTTGAATATACCTTTAAAAATTCCCTTTCTGAAAAGTTTTCAGGGCTCCCTTTTCTTTTAAGAGTCAAGGGAAACCAAAAATCCAATCAGGAATTTCCCGCTCCCACAAACCGCGTATCACTGGAAATCTTTGCACAGCAGTTGGAATATATGGAGACCTACAAATACATTATTAGGATGCAAAGAAAATGCATTAAAAAGACTGTTATAAAAATAGCTGTAAAATACCTTTTTTATTTGTTCTACAGATGCAAACTCTCAAGAAGCATTTTTCTGTCAAAACTGAAACAGATTGTGGTGTTCAGCAGCACATTTCTGCACTAGAGAGACATTCTTGGTACAGTATTTTTGCTCTTTGTCTGATGTTTTTTCCAAGGATTTTCTGATTAATCATGGAGCTGATGGATGATAGCAGTCATGCTAGGGCTGCTACTAACACACACAAGTCTTACCAGAGGTGAAGTAGATTTAATTTGCTTTTATTTATAAGTTTCTGCTCAGTAATACTTTCGTGGCCTGATCTGGCCCTTGTGATCAAGCAACATTCCCAGTCCCATCAGTCCTCAAGATCCTGATCTGATTTTATATGAATCTTTTATATGAATCTTAAAGATCTTTGGTCTGATGCTTTTCTGGTTATCACTGCAGCTGTTTGTAGAGCAACACATCCCTCTACCTGGTGATTTTGGCACGTATATGGCAGGGACTAAATCTTCAGGTGACATGGCTTAGGGAAACTTGCTGCTGGAGACTTCAAATATCATGAACTGCACTGAAAAAAGCATAATCCTAATCCTGATTAGAAGCTTTGTTTCTTTGAGGGTAGAGTGTAATGATTTTGATGTGCTGATGGTAAAATACGAGGCAAAGGTCCACTGACATTGATGGAAGGAACCACTTAAAAATCCAAATTCTTTTCAGAAGAGAAGTTGATAAAACTCTCTTTAAGAGATGTGAAACGTGCATATCAAACAAGATACCTATAAAACATGATATGAACAAAATAAAATAGTTCTTTGAAATAAAAGCCACTGATCAAGTCAGTTTTTAATTTACTGTTTCTAGAACAGAAAAAGGTGTCTTCTTCACACATCTGGGCTTGAATTCTGCAATGCAGAATCTGGATGCTGTCAAATGAGCCAACACACTAGCTAACCATAATTTCTAACCCATTCAGCAAAATAAATGAACTTTTCATATTGAAATAATGATCATATTTTAAAAGGATAAAATTTAATAGCATTTTCAGCATAACTTAAAAAAAATCGATGTTTCCTCTACACATGGAAGGGTTTGAACTAAAAGCACAATACTGGTGAATTACTCTGGACTTCCAATGAACTTAACAGAGAGTGTAACAGAGTTTATTGTACCTTAAATCACCTGTATACATTTCAGAATTTGGCCCTATGACAGTTTCTCTGATGCAAAACATAGCAGCTTGTCTATTTTTGGTCTAGAGAGGTAAGATAATAATAAAAAAAAAACAGATTAAAAACCCCTCAAACAACAAACCCTCCACATATTTATATTTCAAATTATTACATATTTGGGTTTTTGTTTGGGCCACTGGCTTGTTTGTCTCTCTAAACTTGTGTCATTATGGAAAAGATAATGTTTGTTGCTACAGTGTATTAAAAGACAGAAAAAAACCCCTTCTCATATTTTGATAATACTTTTTACTTAACTATCTCGTGTGGTTTTTGTTTTGCATAATGGGAGAGATTTATTTAGATATATGTTTATACACTCATGTATTTCTAGGCTATTATTCAAAATTATGTTCTGTACAAAACACCAGCAATTTTCTCGCTGGGAATTCTTCCAGGTAACGTTCCCCGGTGAACCACACAGACATTCATGTACAGAGCCACGTGCAAGTTTTAATGTGTTTCTATTTATCCTGCTTAAAAATGAATGTTTCCAGATAGGAGAGATTGACAGACACATAAAAGACCCAATCAGTGCAGATATATGAAGTGTGGTATGAACTGGAGCTTGCTTAACTCACGCTGTGGGAAGCCTCAGAAAGGTGCTTTCCAAAATACTCTGGGATGCGAGAACGTTCCTTATAAATTACTTCATAAGAGAAGGATGATGAGAAACAATATTAATCTCTGCAGCTGATATTAGGAACAACTGACAGCTGGTCTGGGTGTAAGCTGGCTGTTGGTAGGACTAAAAGCTGTGTCAGATATAGAACTTACAGGGCAAACCCAAGCAAAACATACCTCCCTATTAAGTTAAGATGCAATGCCGATAACTTTAAGTCTCGTGCAGTTATACATATTTATCTTGTATTTGGAAAGTGAATCCCTGATTAAAGACAGGGTCCAGGATCTGTAGGGATGCAGATCTGTGGCTGGAGCAAGTGGAAACCACAAATAATTCAGAATTTTTCAGAGCATGTTGTTATCATCACCACACACACTGACATCTGCACACACTGACTTACAATAACTTTTTCGTTTTTTTTTTTTTTGGGGGGGGGTAATTGGAAATAAAACAGAATGTTTTAAAAAAAAATAAAATGTCTTACTGAAAGCTGTTAACTTTTCCATCTTGGAAATATTATCCTCCTTTTTTTCTTCTTAGTCATGATTTCTCCTTCCTCAGACTTGTCTTAGGCACTTTCTCCCTCCTGCTTTCTTTCTGTCTTGGAGACTAAGGGGTCTCAGGAATGAGCTTCAGAGGAGTCTGAAAGAAAAAAAAAATCTCTTCCAGATTGGCTATTTTTCAATTAAATCCAACAAATACATATTCAGAAAACTGGTCATAAAATACACACTCTTTCATCTCTGTGCTACCCTTTCAGCTGCAGTTTCAAGTAGTAATAATCAGAAGCTGGCAGTGAACTTCAGTCTGCTTGACTTTCTTGAGGATCCAGGACTTCTTTTTGCAACACAAGTTCACCCTTGTCAAAAGAAGATGTTTTTACAAACATGCCATGTTTTTCCCTTCTTCCATCCCTTGATTTTTTTTTTTTTTTTTGTTGTGGATTTTGTTTGATTTTGCTTTTTTTCTTTAGAGCCCATTAGTTTTCTTCTTGATTCAAATCCTCTCTTAAACTGACCCAAGTCAATCACCTTCTGTTTTCATAGTCGGTGATGGGATTCCAGCATCTTTTCTCTGTATCATGTACGTAGCAGCACTTTCATGGCATGTTCCTTTTGAAGAGCCCAACTCGGTCTGCAGCAATGGTTTACCTCGGAAAAAACCCCTCTTTCTCTCCTCTTATCCATTCTCCACCCCTTCCTCCCCTCCATCCAATCAGCAGAGTAACTCCAGTATTAAAGATAACCATTTTTTTTGAAACTCAGCATTTCTGCCCAAGTTAGGTAAAGTATAGATGTTTTCTATTCCCATTTTCAAGTTTTACTTTTGAACTACTATTTCAGCGACTTTTTACTTTACCTGTTCCAGGGTTCCAATTTCTCTTATGTTTAATTACCTTCTGTCCTTCAGTTCAGCATCAGATCAAATATTCAAAGGTACCAAGTAGCTCCCAGTTATTCCAGATTTACATCACAGTAAGAGACAAAACTGTGGACTCAAAACCCCAGTGCAATGCCTATGTCACTGATTTTATTGTTATTTGCACGTACCATACTATAGTGTCAGATAAAACCCACATGTTTCTGATTTAGGCAATGGCCTCTAACTCAGAGTTAGCTTTTTCTTCCACAAACACATAAAATGCACATGAGGAGAACATGAGGGCCATGGCTAACATCAAAGTGAGCTGAACTGCAGCAGCTTTAGACCCAGCAGTTTCTGATTGTTCCACTTTTGCAGATCAGTGGCCAAGTGAAAGACAGAACACCCTGACTGCTCCTCAGCGCGGGCAGGGGCTCAGGAGTCACAGAGCATCCCTCACCAGAAGGAGCTCAGAACAAACCCACAGCCTTTTGTTTGCTTTGAAATTAAACCAAACAGAACAAAAAATGCGCAGCTTGATACACCCCAATCCAAATACTTCATCATTCTGCATTGTATATTAGGTACAGGATTGATCCCACCTCAGCACTTCAACTTTAGAAGAGCAACTTGTCTAATGATTACAGCAAGGAAGGAGGAGCTGAGAACCCTGGGTTGTGGTCTTAGCTCTGTTTGAAATTCCTCCACAAAAAAAAACAAAACAACCAAAAAGCAACCAAGAATTTGAAGAGTTGCTGTCAGGGCACTCCACTGAATACTGGAGCGAGCTGTGATTTACACCAGCTGGTGCTCTGACCAAGGCTCCCCCTCCCTTGCTTCACAAGCCCTGTTTTATTTACTTTCTTAGTAGGAAGAATCTCTGTTTGTGCTTCTTTCCTTAAGCTTGCTAGTTTGAGCAAAACACAAGCTGACCACTCTCCTGAGGGAATAAGACGGCAAACTCCAGTGGGTGAGAGGGGTCGGTCTGCGCTTTTAGCTCGCACCTGGGGTGTTTATCAGGGTGAAGAACTGAATGCTGCATCCTGCCAGGAGCTTCCTTTTGACTGTGGAACTTGAGCATGGTGGGAGAATTCTTTTGAGTGAGACCTTTGCACAGGTACTCAAAACTAACCATTAATAATGGGCTAAATTGAATCGAACGCAGACTGGTTTACTGCTACTAGTTTCACGCTCCCAACACTTTACAAAGGCAGCGTTTAAATAAAAGCTCTTTGTCTGACTCGTGATGGCTTCAGCCTTTACAATATTTGAACGCTCTCCAATTTCATTAGTCTGGCTTTTTTTTCATAGATGTTTAATTTGAGGTATTTTTGCTGTGTTCTGGTGATATTAGAGTAAATCATGAAGCACTGCACTGGCTTTTTGGTGATGACCATCCAGCAAGTCTGGAAAAAAAAAAATAAAAAAAATCACAAGATAACAGGCTGCTGCTTTTTAAAGTTCTTCTATACACAGGATTTTAGCCACGTAACTTCTACCCATGTTAATGGCCTTACATAACAAAAACCCTTTTCACATGTTTGGGCTAGTACTTATAACGCTGTACTGTATTTGAAGGCCTGTTTGTCTGCACAACAAATATTCCCTAAAGTATGCTTAGAGGTCTGAATGACAAGAGGGAGTGAATTATCTCAGGATGCTTTTTGTGGCTGCTGTCTCCAGTTGTCCTTCCAGCATCTCTGCAGAGGTGCCTCAGCTGGACTCCAGTTTGCAGTTCAGTGTGTGACAGAAACCCAGACTTGGTACAAAGTTGTCCTCAACACAAACTCGAGACCGTGAGCAGTGGACATGTGGACAGATGAGACACCACTGCAGCAAGGGTGGGAAGAAGGGCAGCATGGACCTCTGCCTGAGAAATCACTGTTTGTCATAGATTAAGACATCTGTGTTTATCATTCACAGCCCTTTGGGTTCTACTTGTCATTTAACCTACTTTTACACAGGTCCAGAGGTCTTTTGGTAGCTACAAGTAGGAATTTAGCTATGGTAAAGGCCCTTTACTTTGCTACAGAGGTGAAATGAGGTTCCATGTGAATAAACATTCAGGTGAAAGCTTCTCAAAAGGCACAGTGTTTGGGATTATTGACAACAGATATAATTTAAATTAGTTTTGTTTTGTTTTGTTTTTAAATCAGATTGTTTTGTTCTCAGTGTAAGGGGCACGTAAAACATGATTAGGTCACTGAATAATGGTAGATTTGGTGGTATTTGCTTTTTTTGGATGGGTGCCTAAGTAGTCTAAATCACGTATACACATGCTGACATCACTGGATGTGAGATTACGGAAATGGAGACTTATATATGCCTTTTTAGTAATGAAAATTTCTATTGTATTTGGTGTCTTTATTAGGAATCCCTGGGCCCTCTTAATTCCCATGGTCAGAGTCCCTGTTGCCTATTGTTAATATTCTTGCAATGTAAATACATTTTTTCGTTACTGTAAGGATCTTATGTGAACAATACCCAAATAAACACAAAATAGTGAATCATGTCATTTCTGGACCCTTCACATGCAAGGAGTATGAGTTCAGGTCATGGAGCACAGTGAGTTTATAGGGATGCTATTCTGGCTTGTAAGACCAACTAAACAAAAAAAGTGAAGTAGATTGCCTTTAGCTGATCTGCAAAGAAGACTTTGAATATTTCCTTTGCATTTTGTTTACCAGAAGCTCCCAGAGAGCTTGGAGCAGATGTGTGTTCTCACGAGCTACTCCCTCTCATTTGCATTTCAGCACTGCCGTGCTGCTGTGGCTGGGACAAGCAGAAGGAGGAGGCCATTCATGTAAAAAAAGGGCAAATTCAGTATTGTGAAGAGGTGGCAACGGGCTGACCCTGCCACCTGCTCCTCCTGCAGCCTCTGCAGGCTGGGTGAGGGCACTGGTGCAGTGACTAATGGAACAGGAGAACAGTGTACCAATATATCAAACACCAGTGTATTTGGTGTACGGTTCTTACGCCACACCTACCTTGCTAAACTGTCCGTGCACCAAACTGTCCATGCAATCCAAGTAGTGTGGTTTGGTACTTCTCCTGTGGTCACACAATGCCCCAAGGAAGAGCCGTGATGTTCCTGGCTTGGTGGTAACTACACTGGATGCCCTATTTAATACAATTTCTACATTTCGAACTGACATAAAATCCCATTTTGCTGAAAGTAGGATATTTGGATAGAACTTAGTATGTCCTGCAGTTACATATCCATTAAGCTATAACTAACGCTAAGTTTAAATAAGTTATCATTGTTCATTAACACAAGTGGAAGAGTTTTACTGATGTTTTTGTATTTAATTAAGTTCCATTCCTCTCACATTTTGCTTGGCATCTGAAATGTCTATCAGACTAGCTTTGGTCTTTTGCCCTGGACCACTCATGGATTATTGTGTTTTCACCGACAAAAGACCAGTAGTTGTCGTAATAAATCAACCTGGAAAAGGCAAGTCCCAGTTATTAATCATTGACCTGCTTACATTTTACATGAGAGGTACCATGTGAGCTGAAGTGAGTCCTGAAATGTTTTGCATTGAGTTTAAGGAGTGGATGATCTGTTGGGCCTTTGCCTGCAATTCCCCATGAGATAGGGCAGGCTCAGCACTCTCAGCTCCAACATACTATCAATGTTTTGTCACAACCAGTAGGACACGCCTGCGAACAAAGATGTAACAGTGCCACACATTTTTCTTTCAGAAAGGTTCTGTTCTCTCTGTTCAACAATAGCTCCTGAAGTCTGACGTAGTCCTATGAAAACAAATGGTCTTGCCTGGTTTATAGACTCCCCCAAATGTGCTGTATATCTGCCTCAACAATGAGTACGAAACTTCAGTCACCCGAAGAACAAGTCAGAAAACTGGACGAGAGCAAAGAGATTTGGATTTCCTGAAGAAATAACCCTGTGATATTTTCTTGTTTTGATCAAAACCAAAGTATTTTATGAACAGTATTTTAAATAACACGGGGGGAAAAAAAAATCTGTTACTAACTAAAATCTCCAACGTGCAAAACTTCTTTTCTCCCCCGAACAGTTGCATTTCTTTTGGCATTGGCTTTCTTTCCCAAAGAGCTAGAAGTGATACCAAACAGTGTGAGAGCGTGTTGAACACATTCTTCCAGGTGCCTACAGACACAGCATCATCCTGCAAAGTGTTTTGCTGGGGAGGTTTCAACACTGCATGTTTCTGCAACATTTTCAATGACAGCATCTGGATACAGACCATATGGCCAGCTTCCTCACCCTCCTGAGAAAGGCTGAGTGACATTCCTGGTTAGAACTTCTATTGGTGAAAACTGCAGAGCTGTGTTCCCAAAGCTGCTCACAGATGATTCTCACTTTTGCCAGATTTTTCACCCAAATTCATAAGAAACCATTCCAGGGTCAGAGGGTTTGAATTGTAGGGGCTTTAAAAAGCTCAAAATCAAAGCGAAAATTTTCTTGTTGAGAGGAATATTTTGTCCAGTGTTAAACATATTAAGTATTAACTTCGGAGTTCTTTGATTTTTAATCTTTTTTTTTTTTTTTTTAATGTGAATGAGCCAGCAACTCCAGAACCAATCTCTTTAAGGTGAAACTTGCCTTTTCCAAGATGACTTGAGAGGCAGAGAAGATGCAAAGCAAGTGTTCCCAGATTGCTGAAGTGACCTAAAAGCGGTATTATTTTTCTTTACCTCAGACAAAAATACACACCCAAAACACCTACATGTATGCCTTTGCATACCATGCAAATGCTTTGGGGTTAGGTGAGGGCTCTGGAGATGGACAAAAATGTAATTTCTCTAACCCATCTGTCTTTGACACAGTTGGGCTTCCTGCCTCACCTGTACCTCTCTGCTCCCTTCAGTGTAAATGACTGGGAGAGGTGTTTTTGCTGAACCTGGAGTCCTCTCGGGCAACCTCTGTTCTGATCAAATTTATGAGATACATTACCATAGCCCTCGAATGTTCAACTGTAAAGGGAAAAAATAGTTTCTTAATACAGAGATTTTTATATAATAGAAGACTCTCCAGCCTTAGTCACTCCTGGTTCATGAGAATGACAATTCACCATGGGAATGGGAAGCGCCCAGCCCATGTGGCATCCATTCCTGCTTCCCAAGGTTAAGCTGCCCACAGGTGGAGTCCCTGCTCATCACACAGTGCCAGCAGTAGCACAGGAAAAGGCAGAGCCAGGAACAGAGCTGACAGAGAACTATCACTAAAGGAGAGAAAAGAAGCCACGGTGACCCAAGTCATTAGGTGACTAGGCCATTAAGATAAATGGAAATAAGTGTGTTTCTTACACAAGTTGCTTCACCACCTGCTCACCAAGGTTCAGCTCTGGCTTCCCACTTTGTAACTGAACTGGAAGTGTCAGAGCTCAAAGGAGCATCTCTCAAATTGTGGTAAAGGAGAAAGACATCCTTCTCTTTGCTGCAGTTTCAAAGCAACAGCACATTTACCTCCCTCTATCTCTTTTTCTCTATTCAACTTCTGTATTTATTTCCTCACAAATGTTGTGGAAGCAAGGCTGTGCATTAAGCAAGTTCACTTCTCTTCGGGTATTGTGCACACAGACTTCCACTTCTTCAGATATTATACCAGAGTAGTCCCATTGTTTTCAGATTTGTAACCCTTACCTATTGCCATGATATCTGATGAGGGAATCCAGTGGAAAAACCTGACCAAAGCTGAGGCTTTTCCCTTCCCCCAACACAGGGGCACAAGCACATATATCTGCGTTCCAGCTCATTTAACAACATAAAAGCCAAGCATTTTACATGTAGGATCCGGAACCATCATTTTCTAATGTCAAAGGTCACATGAAATACCTCTTATGTTGTCTCAGCCTATTTCCTGGCATAGAGTTGTGATCTCCGAGAACACATAAATGTTTCAGTATTAGTACTAAGAAGCCACATGAGGGAGCATTTGGAGAATTGAAATGCTTTCCTTGTATCATTGTAAATAAGGGAGGGAATCAAACTTGATACCTCTGGGATATATGGAATTCAGACAAATCTAGATGTTATTATTCATTTCTCCGCTCGTACAGGGATGCGGAAATTGTGATTCCCACTGAAAACAGAGGGTTTTTTTTTCTCTAAAAAAAAGCCCATTAGTGGTCTGAAACAGACAATTTCTTACTCTTGCCAAGGTATGCTGTGACTGGTATACCTGAAAGGGAGCACAGATAAATGGGTTTACATTTCAGCTAAATGAGATTATAAGACACTCTGTACAGGTTATTCCAGGCTGAGCGTGACAGTGGTGCCAGCTTTCCCAGATTATCAGCAGCCTCAGACGACAGTGGCAGGGAGTGGTGAGGTCCCAGTTCCTGCAATCTTCTGACTAAGCAAAAAGCTCAACCTGCATGTTTCTAAATAACTTTTCCACCTTATCCTTTTATATCTTAGGGTTTGCTAAAGAAAATAAAATCCACAGGTATATAAAGTTAAGTTAATCCTAATATTCTTATAAACTGAGTCACAGGTTTTGAATATTTGAGGCGGGCAATACTGTAGTTAACCAAAATGGGAAATAAAAGGAATGTCAGCATGAACTGTAATGGGAAATGCATACACATTTCTGCTCTGTATTCTTATGGCAGAAAAAGAACCAGCTGCATCTTGGGCTATCCTCATTGACAGAGTCATCTCAGTCAAACAACATCATCTGACTGTACCAAAAACATTTTTGCCAGTAGTGCTAAACAGGTGTTGGATGAATAAAACATTTAGCACTCTACCTCAAAAGTCAACATCCATAGTAATTGCTGTCAATCAGAGAAACTCATATTAGAGGTCATTTTGAAATCAATGGCAAAGCATTCCCAAGATCCCATTTTTCCCTCATTGTGTATCCCTAAAATTGCCTAAAGAGCAAGTAGTTAATGAATTACGTGAGAATCAAATTCCAGCTATGAAGTTACGAGCACACATTGTTGTGAGTGTTTGACTACAAATTTTTCAACTGATTTTAAGGGGCAGAAGTTCCAGCAGCCTCCTCATCCCTTCTGCTCAAACCATGCCATCAACTCCAGGCGTGGCAGAACAGTGCGAGGGAAAGAGAAAAAAAGAGAGATCAAGATGAGCTTCTAACCGAGTACGTTTGCTTGGAGCCGATGGAGGAGGTTGGGACACTCCTCCCTGCAGTTCTGGTGGAGGGAGTGGTGGGTGCCAGCTGAGCCACGCCAGGTCCGCGGCTCCTGATGGCCACCTCCGAGCTGCAGCGGGGCTTGGCTGGCTGTCTGCTGGGTGGCCCTGCAAACAACAGTGTGAACCTGATCTGCATTTGAAATAATCCCTGTTTTTGTAAGGATTAGACATAACCCGGGTCACTTCAGTGAGCCGGTTTATGGCTCAGTCCCCCATGAAGTCTTGCCACCGCAGCCAAGGGGGGAGCGATCTCTCGCGCAGGAGCCGCGTTCGAGGGCAGGATCTCTGCAAGAGGCCCTCGCTGCCGAACCCAGCAACCTGGACATGCACATCCTGCTGCTGGAGGAGAGGCTGGCATTCCTCCTCTCTAATTTTCGCCTCTTCCACTGCTTACTGGTTTTCTTTGCATGAACTCATCTGACCGTTCGTATTAAACCAAAGAAGCTCCGAAAGTCTGGTGTTTGCTGATATCCGCATCTCCAGAGAACAATTCTTTGCAGCTCCAGTAAATAGGACTTTAGAGGTAAATGGTATTATAGTGTTAATTTCGAAGTGAATTATTCAAAAAGTGCTCCATATGTCAGCAAGCATCATTTTGTGGAACTATATTAATGTCTTAAATACAGTTCTCTCTTTCTAAAAGCCGTTTTATAGATCCAGGAAATATGTCTGGTATGAAGAAGTGCTTATTGTAAAGGATGTTTTAGCAGTTGTGTTCAATTAATGAGGAAGGCAGGATGTAGCCCTATATAAGAAATAGCATAACAGCAATAATTCCTTGGGGCTTGAGAATCTTCACACTTTCAGGTACTGCACAGTTATCCATTCATTCAAGATGCCAGGTCAGTTTTGTTTCATAATCTTATTTTAACCCAAAAATAAAAGGTAATCCCTCTTTTCAACAAGCTCTCTGTGAAGAATTGAGAAGCTAAAAATAAGAAGAAACTGTTGCTTTTCAGCACAGATACCCGAAAGTAAATCACTCAGAAAGGACCTCGAAGCTTCCAGGATCAGCTGAAAGAAGTAGAAAACTCACAATGCTGACAGCAACAGCCATTCAGTGAGAAAAGGACCAGACTGCAAAATTCCATTTTATCCCTCTGCTTCAACCATCAGCTCCCTTTCTGCCATTTCTCAAATTTGAAAGATGTAAAGAAGATAAATGAGCTACAGAAGGCCCCCCCCTAGATTTTTCCATATTGACGTGTTATTGGACACTGCTCAGCAAACAAACCATAGCATTACTTTAAGAGACAACGTATGTGCCTTGGAATTGTGCAGCAATGGGGAAGTGCTAGGAATCTGAGCAGTAAACTTGGTTTTCTGGATTTCTCCCATTCAGTTGAAAGGACCAAAACTCCCCATCTTTTATGTCCACATCCATTACATGAACTCTCTGGCACTGAGGATTAGAATCAAATAAATGCAAATATTAAGAGGATTTAAAATGTCTGTGAGGTGGCTGTGCCCCTGTTATCCTTAGTAAATAATGGCTGAACCCATGTTTGTTTGTGTTACCAAATTGTGTGGGGGCTCATCCAGGCTCGGAATCCTACAGTGAGGGCCGGTGCAGACAGACATGGAGGTGACAGCAGGCGAGGATTGTTCTCATCCCTATTGTACTGGGGATAATTGCAGCGTGGGGAGATTACACCCAGCTGAGCACCAGGTGCAGTTGCTATCGGTGGAAACGCGAGTTCAAGGGACATGGCAGAAAGCTGGAGCTGTCACCTCTGTGTCTAAGCACAGTCTTGGCTAGAACTGTAAAAAAACCACGAGAACATATTTGGTGACACTTTTCAAACCAGTTAGAAGCCCTGTAACGTTCGGCTGTCCTGCAAACTGCACACAGCACCAAGTTCCGGAACCACCCTGCAAATAGCACCTGGTTGTTCGGGATGGAAAACAAAAGAATGAGATCTCTTCTATTCAGTGGGTTTTAGACTTTTTTTTATAGTGAGTGTTATGTCTTTTGCATATGAACTGACAGCAGCGTTGTCTTTTCACATTGACAGTTAATATAAATAAGATGCTAGTGAAATATTTAGTCATTGGTGATGACTTAAAATCCTCAGGTTTATTTAAAAAAAAAAATCGTTCTCAAAAATTATAGTAAAGACAACAAATCTTAAACTGCTCTTCTCTGTTAAAAACATCCTTTGGCATGTTCAGCTACCTTATGAAAATCACCTGCCTGCTGAGCGGCCAGAGGGAAACAAAAACTTGGGGCATTTTCTGGTGGACTTTTAGAGGACGAGAGCTCAAAATCCAAAACTCATCCTGTTCATTAGGAAGTCAAACTGGTTCAGACAAGGATTTCTACCACACATTCACCACTGGGTTATTGATAGCATTACAGTCCCCCGACTGTATTTTAACTGCCATACTATCAAAGCCTTAATACCACCACTACTGTTGCTACTACTACTACTACTACTACTGCTACTACTAAATCTGAAGCTACAGTAGGAGAAGCAGCAGGAGGAGGAGAAGAACTTGATGGGGGAAAACTGAAGGACAGCCCACCACAGCCCCTTCTGACCAGAGCACAGGTGCTGCAGAGAACTTCACCACTGCTCGCATGTGCTGCTGAGTGCAAGCAAACAGATTTGTTCTTTGCCTGGTATTTACAAGTTGGCCAAGTTTCAGCAGATTTTCATGAGGCTGGCTAAAAGAACATCATCAACACGAGGCTGACAGACCTGCTTACTTACCAAATAACACTTAGCCGATTTCTGAATTCCTGTTCTCAAGCAAGAAGACACCATAAATGGAACAAGTTTTCCTAGAACAAAAATAAAGTACTAAACCAATGTTTTCCCCAATATCTTTACTCCATAGGTTACCTTGATTTCTTTCACACATACACAAATCATCTTCATGTGGTCTTCAGAAGGGAAAATACCATTCCCAGTAATAGAACTCTGCCAAAGTTAAAAACAAGATAAAGGTGGTCCTTACTGGGCCCTGTCATGCAACTTTCATCATGGTGCTCCAAGCTGAGATAAAAATATTTGTATGTTTGAACAGTGTAAGAGAGACAACTAGCAGGGCAAATGTATCTGAGACATGTCTGGAGGTGAAATTTGAACAAGAGAGAAGTGCAAAGCGCTTTGGCTCTAAAAGTAAGGTCTGGGGTGCGTGATGTTTGCTGTAAATCAAACCTTCCTTTGCATTTTTTTTTAATCCACACGTGCACCTTATGAGCTAGCTTCTCTGGAATGAACACAGCTCAAAGCATCATTCTTAGAGTAGTTTGTGATGCAGGCATTTTTAAGTGGCTACACCTTGTCCACCTTGCCCACCTTGCCCACCTTGTCCAACTGGAAATAGGTGACTGCTTGGTAGGCAGACTGTTCATAGAGCTCACCAAAACAGATTGAAATGCCATGCACAATAACAACAGGTAATTTATACAAAGCCAGTCATAGAGTTATTGCATAAGAAAAATAAAATGTCAAAAGTACAGCCCTTGCTGTTCCTCCATCCATGCCCTGGCACATCTGGGGAGGGTACCAGGGGGTGGGTTTATGCTCTGGCACTCATCCCTGTGCCCATCTCCATCTGGTTTGCTGGCACAGTGGTGGCCCACAGCCCATGATGGCCAGCAGAAGGTTGTGTGTGGCCCAAATTGTAGGTGAGCCAGCTGGTGCAGGGAGGAACTCTGTCATAAGCTTTCATAAATGCATCCATTTTGCTCAGGAGAAATTTTCTCAGGTACCCTCCCTGTGCACCCCAATTTCATAGGCTGGCTTTGAAATTCAATAGAGAGACTATCGCATTTTCTTCTCTCTTTGAACCTCCTTTAATGGGAGCCTTAGAAAGGAGAGATTTACCCAGTCTTTTTCCTCAGCTTCCTTGGCCCTTCCTGCAATCAGGAAGGTGTTTGGAGTCTATCTCCTCAGCGCCATTCCCGAGGGTGTTTGGTCCCAACATGTGCTTTCATTCTCCCAGCTCTCCACCTCTACCCCTTGGGTAGGAGTGACTGGCACAGCAGCCAACCTGGGCTTTTTCACAGCTCTTGGCTGGTGAGTTACAGCCTCAGACTGGCCCTGCAGCACTTGCTCACCAAAGGTCTGCCCCAAAACCCTCCCTCCCCTCTAAATGCAGCCATTTCCATGAAACTTATTCTAGAGGGAAAATAGTCTTTTTTGCAGTATTACTTGCAGACTCTCCACCAAAAATGGTGACAGAAGACCTTTGCATCAGCCCTTCCACCATGACTAAATGAAAGCTGTATGGGCCTGGTTAACCTGTGTCAGAGGCTCTGCTCCTTACTCCCACCACAAACCCGTTTGAATTACAGGAGAAAATAGATAAAAGCAAAGCAGAGAGAATGAAAACATGTGCTGAGTCTTCAGTTTCCGTGGTCTCTCTTTCCCTCCCTCATGAAATAAATGAGTTGCTTGTGTGGTCTGCTCAGCGGATGGGTCAGCAGAGGCACTCTCTGCCCTGCACATTCTGCATAAAGCAGGGTATGAGTTTACATTTACTGCATGTGAATATACATTTTTAAGTGAATTCACAAACTAGTGTATGTGGAGTAGTAAAACTCACTGCAGTAAGTAAGCTTCTGTCCCGACAGCCTGAATACCAGTGTCAGAATGGTAACTGCAGTTCTGTTTTCAGTTCAGTAGCCAGCAGATTGAGAGTCCTATGGATCCTGCCATTGTCCACACGCCAAGCCAAGAGCAGGTCTTCAGTGATTTTCGAAGTGTCGTGGACAGCTTGCTCACAGTGTTTAACTGGAGTTTGTCTAGCAGCTTCTTGAGGAATGTGACAGAATGACTGAAGAGCACGATGGCAGCTGACCAAAAAAGTGCCAGCTGATAACATCATTCTCCACTTTATTATAAATATATAAACCCAGGTGGGCTCACTAGGCTTAGTATCTAAAAACCCATACACCGCTTTTTCACAGATAGTGCAGATGCAGACCATTTTATTTGTCTGTGCTCTGTTTGACTGTCAGTGTGTATGTTCTGGAAGGGCACATTCCCCTCACTTCATTTTTTTTCCTCTAGATTTTCAACCTCTAATTAATGGGAAGTTGGCAAGGATTTTGTTCACCTATTTTTTTGTTAGCTATCGCTTCTTGTCTTCCAACTTTAGAATTGCATGGGACAAAGACAGCCCAGTTGCCATTCTAAATGCTTTGTAAAGTGTCCGAACTGTTGTCAGTTCTAGATGAATTTGTTTTTGTGTGAAAGTCCATCATTTTCCTCCTTCATTCCTAAATCACTTCTACCTCATCTGTCTCTTTTCACGTTTGGTGACAAGAAATAAAAATGGCACTTTCAAAAAAAGGGACTGACTGATTTCTAAAGTAAAATCATATATTTATACTTTTCCCCCACATGATTTATATCCCCTGTTTTTCTCATCACTTTTGGTTGCTATTCAATACTGAACAGAATTTCACTGAACTGAGACTATGCTGATATGGGAATTGATGCTACACTGACCCACGAGTCTGCCTTTAGAGTAGCAGTGACTCATTAATTAAGAAACCACCTCCTGTGCACAGTGATTGCATTTACCAAAAACACCTTCCTGATGCTGTTTTCTACCCATTCTTTTTTCTTGTGGAGGTCCTTCTCTAGCCTTCTGGGCAGCTGTTGGTCTGAGAGGAGCCCAGAGTTCCCAAAGATCCTTACAAGCAATCTGCTTCCTTCTGGTTTTCCACAAACCTCCAAGGAAATGCGCCATGAAGAATAAAGTGATGGTGGCCACGTGGGAAAGGGCACTTGAATTAAGACAGAAGAAACCTGAGCACCAAGCACGAGTTTCTGGCATTGATTGGTAACTACAGGCCTGGATCAGGGGTCAGTGCAGGAAATTTCATCGCAACTGAGAGACAGAGGAGCTTTAGGGGTATTGCTGACACCAGAAACTCGTGTTTGGTGAAAGCATGTTGGCCACTTACACCAGAATTTGGTGTTTCTGTGCAAAGGTTGGCTTGGCCACGTGAACCCCAGGCCCCTGAATGATATGGAAATAAAGTTGCCTTGTGAGTGTAAGTAGCTGGAAGTGTCAATGGGCAGTGTAGTCTACGAGCTGAACACACCACGGAGCTTGCCCTCCCCGGGACTGGACACAGTCAGGAGCCCCCCAGATCTCCGGGTCAACCACTTCGAGGCTCATTCCACTGCTGACAGCTCGCCAGGTTTAGATGTAGAGCAGCTTCTATTTTCTGGCCACTAACCTCTTTAAACTTAACAGCACTTTACCTCTCATTTCGTGCTTTCTCTGCTTCCTTAATAGTCATTTGTGAATGCAAAACCCCAAGATCTTAAAGAGGCACATCCTCCCTTCAGAAAGAGGCTGGTTTTCGTTTCCGTTCATGTCCCCTGACAAGCGTTTTAAACATCCACTTCTAGTGATTGATTTTACAGGTTTTCCTGGAAGTAATGAACACCAACTTAAACTTCATTAGGGAAATCATTCCTTTTACAGGACACTGAAAAATGCCACTTTAATTTGCATTATAAATGCATCTACTATAGGTGCTGTATCTAGTACATACTGGTTCCTTCCATGGGAATGTTTTAAGGCTTTATACCTAAGCTCCTCTGGAGTCAAAGTCCAAGCCCTCAGCTATTTCATTGTCTAGCTTTGGTGTTTTGTTATCCCACAGCTGATCTATTTTTTGCAAAATGTATTAAAGCAGCACCTCAGTCCCAGAATGTGTCATCTTTGTTGCCTGAGGAAAATTGGTGCCTCTCAGGAGCCTCCCCAGAGAAGACTGACAGAAGTACATCCGTGAGCTCCTCAGCAATATTCTTTAATTACCTCTCACCTTTATTTTCTGGTAACCCACTTGTCACAGTACAATCTTTATTTTTCTCCTCCAAAGAGTTCCTTGTTTGTTTTCACACTTTGACCTTCTGCTTTCCACATCTGCCCTTATCAGTCAGAGTCTGGACTCTTTATTTAGCTCACCTTCATGTTGATCACTCTGCTTTACTCTCACACCTTTTCTGATTGTTTTTCATCTTTCCCATTCTTTGTCACTCTCTTTCTGATGTCTTCAGCTTATTCCTAGACTGGAATTCCTGGTTCACGTCCAAAAACAAAAGTATTGACCTATTTACCTGCCCCAATAATCTGTTTTTTTTCTCATACTGATTATTCCTTTCCTGTTTTCTCAAGATCCTCAACATCCAACATACACTGGATATTCAAATCCTTCCATACCTGCTGTCTTAGGCATTCAAGTTTCACATTCACAGATAAAAATCTTTAAAGGGAGATTAATGCTAAATAACAAAGTCTGAGGAATGGACCGGTCCCGGCCTTTGACGTCACCCCCCTCCATAGTAATGAAATCTTTAAAATAATACTGATCTAACCCATTTAGAGTTGCAAATGAGATGAAGGTAACATTGTGTATGGCTTGATAGAGTGGGTTTCTGAACAAAGAGTAAACATATGGGGTAAATTACGCAAAAATCACACTCATTGAAGTTTTCCCATTCATCTTCAAAAACCACAAGCAAATATTAAGCTCACCGAGGTGAGGTAAAACTCACCTCACCTCACCTCAGGGTGAGGTAAAACTTTCTCTGTGTCTGAAAATAAACAGCCAATCAAGACTGATATGAATCTATACGATTTCCACAGAACTAGGGAGTTCTCTAAGTAAATTACAGGCATAATGGGTATCCAGTTCTATTCAATGTACATCAAAAACAAAAAAAGAAATTAATATGTGTAGTTACAAATAGACGGGAATGCTGTTGGTCTCCTAAATGTTTGTTTTTACAGAGGATTTGTAGGAAGTGTTCGTATTGGATCTGATAAGAGAAGCCCCAGCACTCAAGATACGTTTCCAGGGGGAAAGACAGCCCAAAATCTGAAAGTTTGATTTGTCTTCAGGCCACCTAAAAACCAGTGGAGTTGTTTTAATGCTTCAGTGGTTTCCTCTGACATAATTCGATCCATTGGAATTTTCAGAGAGTAAATTGCCCGGGAAGAAGAGTAAATGATCGTGTTAATTAAAAGGGACAGGGACATGGCTTACTTTGGCTGTTGTGCCTATCACTGTGCCACGTGCATCATCTCAAGCACCTACAGTTACCAATAGGTGGCAGAATATTAAAAAATAAATAAAAAAAAATTGAACTCACCTTTGAGCGGAGATTCAAATGTGAGCATCTTTCCTACGTCTCTCCCACATCTGCATGGAATTAGATGCAAAGAGAAAAATATTTGTGAAGGTGATGGATTACTTGCTAGGATTTCCCATGCTTTTTAATAATTTTGGCGATTTCCCTCGAGCGTGTGAAAGCCCACAGTGCAAATTATTTGATCCTTGTCACTGTTTATATAATAAGCCATAAATACCTTTGACCTATTGGGGGATTTAGGGGCTCTGAGAATGCTGTTCCTTTGCCATGTGGTCCCAAAGAACACCCTTTCCTACTTCCAGAGGTGAACAAAGCCTGTAAGCTGTGAGATGTTAACTGAAGACAATTACTCCAATAAAGGATGCTTCGATGGCTAGCTGAGTTTTAGAAGAAATGGATTCCTAACGTTTCTGAAGAAAATAAGCTCAGAGAATTTTAAAATTGGCAAGCATTTACCTTCATACTTAAATGATTTATGGAAACACTAACAAAATAAACGCACGGTAGACTACCATGAAATTTAAAATGCTGATTATACCATCAGTTAGTACAACTTATGAGGGCACACCTGTTTTAGTATGTTTTATTGGCTCTACAGATTTCTACCTTCTTAGGTCAGCCAAGAGATCACGAAAATTTTTTGAAAAGGATGAATCTGCAGTTAATCAAACTTAGGACCATCAGTATTTAGGATTTATTTTTTTCTAAAAAAAGTAATTACAATCACCACATTCTTCATTTCATTAGCAGTAGCTATTAGATTTGGACTAAAGAAACAGAGCCAAATGTACTGGTGGGATGGGTTTGGGATATCTGGTTGCAGGTAAAATTGCTAATGCAACATTTTTAGCAGTAAAATGCATTTAGAAAAGTTCTTTTCCCATCTCCTATCTGTTCCCATCACAATCAAGTGGACCAACCTTTACAAAAAAAGGAGATTGGGCAAATAGGATTTAACATTCTAATCATCGGCAACATGAACATCAACTAGAAAAGTGAATGAAAATATTTATACCCACAAATTTAAGCTTTTTTTGGTTTGGTTTGGTTTGGTTTGGTTTTTTGGTGTTTTTTTTTGTTGTGTGTTTTTTTTTTGTTTTGTTTTGGGTTTTTTTGTGATTTTTTGGGTTTTTTTGTTTGTTTGTTTGTTCGTGTGTTTTTTTCTTTGGTTTGTTTTTTTTTTCCCCAAGAAAACAAGACTGTTCTGAAATTTCCAGTACTTCGTGTTTCTGGGCGGAAATCGACAACGTGTCTGCGTCAGCCGTTGGAAATCAAAACACGGATCCATAAACTATGACTGGAATGAGAACTGCTCTGAACACGGTACTTAATACCCTGTGCACTTTGTTTCCAGGATATGAGCGAGACTTTATATGCACTTAGAGCTAATTTGAGGAACTTCTACTTTAAGGCGTATTGGACCAAATAGATGTTCCCCAGGAGGCTCAAGTATTTCAAACATTTGTAATGTGCATACCCAGTTGAGTCTGCAGAAAACTTACCATTGATACAGCTCAAAACCTCTGTCTTCACTGCAGGTCCCCTCTGACACAGCAGCTCAAGGACTAGCTTTAGTGTAGTCCTTTTAGATGTAGAATTTACTACATGTAGAATTTAGATGTAGATTCTTATCAACCTTGTGGATTAGCTGCGAGTGGAAAAAGGTGACTCACCCAGCCATCCAAGAGGAAGTAGAAGAGAAACTGTAATGTTACAGAATTTAAAATATTTTTGTATTTTCCTTCTCAACGTGGTGGAAGACCCTCGTGGTTTTTCTATCTGCTTCCATTTCTAAGAAGGCGCTATTTCTGCTTTCTACCTAATTGCTTAGCAGCTAACCTAGGAGACATGACAAATGGTAAAGGAACATTTTCAACAATGCTTCTGAAGTTGTTGGGGTTCTTCAGGGTGGTTTTTGGATTTTGTTTGGTGGGTGGTTTTTTTGTTTTGTTTTGTTTGTTTTGGTTTTTTTGTTGTTGTTTGGTTGTTTGTTTGTTTGGTCTTGGTTTCTTTTTTTGGTCTCTTTCAATTAAAAAAAATTATTTAAAGTAAAGATTTTCTCACCAGGACTGTTTTTCTAAACTCTTACTCTCCTATTACTCACACACGAAAAGAAAATAAATGAGGATAATTCGTAACATCATCACATCTATGATGAACTCATGCCAGTAGATTTTTCCCTGCCTGGCTTCATGGTCTTTCGAAGACTTAAAGCCAAATAAATGTCAGGCACTTAGAACTAAAGAACTCCTTAGGAGCAGAGGGGATGAAGGATACGCATACACCATCCAAACCCCTGCAGTAAGTATGGAAGGAAGGAAGTTAAGAAGGAGAGCACTTGTCAGCTCCAAATATCTTCTCTCAGGCCCAAGCACAGTGAGGTTTAGGGATTTTGGAGCGGAGCACAGTCACCACCCCCACACCCCCTCAATACTTGTGCATGAACACTCAGCCAGTGGCCACCCCTTCTTCTCTTTCCCACCAAAGCCGTGGGATGCCAAGGGGGAACCTGAGCCCAGAGCACTGTTTTGGGGCTCAGACTTGCATTTAAGGGACTTGAGTACAAAGTTGAGCCAAAAATTGCTGGTGAACCTCTGTTGGTGCCCAGGTCCCCTTTTTCCTCTGAGCTGGTTTTGCTGTGAAGGCTGAACAACAGTGTGGAGTGGGGATGAACATCTTGGGAACAGTTGTACCTGACTGATGCCAACACAGAAAACACCCAGTAAATTGGAGGGGAGGGGTAGGTGATCCTCTCTTAGTCTGATTCTGACATTCTTATTTCTCAAAGTTTCTCTTAAGGACAGCAGGTTAAGGTAGTACTCATTTGTGAATTAATATATCAAAATTTTGCCCTGGGATCTAAAGTTCCCCCTTCCCCCTACACTTTCCCAAGATGTTAAGAGGTATTGGGCTACATTTAATTTCTTTGGATATGCTCAATTGTTTAATCTAATTTACCAGATTGGGACATTAGACATTTATTCTTCATTATTGTCTGGTTAGAGTGGTCTGGAGGTTGCTCTCGACTTGGGGGGAAGCAGCAACTGCAATCTGCTGCTCTAGTAACAGTGATATGCCCACGCAGACACCGAGACAGAGTGCAGGTGGAAAACACAGTTCTGAGGGGAATGAGAGATGAAGGGTGCCACAAGTCAGGCAATAATGGCTCTCCCCCTGCTCACAAGATTAAATTTCAAGAACCAAATGCTATCTTTTTGAGGTGTTGTTTTAACTGACGAATCTTTGAATGTAACAGAGCAGGCTAGAAACTACGTGGTGTAGGTTTTTAGCCACGTTAACGGGCAGTTTGATTTTAGCACAGTATCATTTTAAAGAATGAGGTTAAAGCCTGCCACAGGTGACAACAAGAGGCTGGGAACAGCTAATAAGTGTGGTTGATAAAACAATAGCGCACCTGGAGGAAGGACATTTATATACTGCCAGTAACTTTTTTCTTTTTTTTTCCAAGTGTCTAAAGTTCTCCCCCCAGCTCTTGATGTTCTCATCTAATTTCCAAGTCATGCTTCTGAGGCCTTAACAACTTCTTGCAAATGTCAGTGTGAGATTTTTTTTGTCTGCAGAAGGGGAAAGGCACTAAATTTGAAGGTAATACAAAGTGTTTGGGTGGTACCATTGAAGTATGGACTTTATCCCAGAAAATAAGGTAAAATAATGATGGTAATTTATAAAATTAATCATGCTAATTTATGGCACCTACAGCACCAAATATCCAAGTTTATAATGCAGTTTATAATACAAAAGAGAGGTTTCACATCTTCTCAGTATAGTTTATAGGCAAAACAAAGTATGAAGACAAGAGCCCTTAAACCAGAATTTTTTATAGTATTCGTTAGAATCACCATTATTATGTGGGTTTGGCATATGCATCCCCTTGTCTCTACAAAAAAAAAAAAAAAAAAAAAAATTCCNTCAAAAAAAAAAAAAAAAAAAAAAAAAAAATTCCAAAATTCTTATTCCCTTACTGAAATTATTGTGCCAGGAGAAGTTTCTATCTCATGTGTAGCTGCTACATAGGATAAGACACACACGGCACATTGCTCGTTGCTGCAGAAGGGCAATAACAAAGTGTATCCTTGTCTCTGTCTAATCACAACATTAAGAATTCAAGCCTGTTCAGAGGATTCTTTTCCCTATATTAGTCAAAAGCAATAAAGAGTAACAAGCATTTAAATTCTTTCCAAGACATAGAGAACTCTCAGAGCCAGCCTCCGTGTGTCTTTCTGCAAGCTTACACATCAGTGTCCCAGCTAGGGACGCTGTTTCTCCCTAAAAAAAACATTTCAGAGAGAAATTCCTGCAGGTAAATTAATTTCCCAGTAAATCAAAGAAAGTACATCCAAGTGTTATCTGACTTTATCACTGATCAACACAAAGACACTCCCTGCAATGCCTCCTTCCGTTTTGGCTACTCAAATTCCAAATGGGAGTTTTACTGCATTGCAATGTGGGGCTCTTTCCTTGTCATCCTTCGTCTCCATCTGATTTACCACTATTTAAATCTAAAGGAAAAAAATGTAAAATGATCTAGAGCTGAACACACCGGACTTCCCCCCTTGAATACAGTTTCTCTCTGGGTTGGACACAGCAATAGCTACAGGCTGTTTGGTTTGGTTTGGTTTGATTGGTTGGTTTTTGGGTTTCATATATTTTTTCCTTATTTCTGCAATTTGCTTCGGAGCTTGGCAGTTTGATTCCAAGAGCAAAGCTGAGGAGAGGGGACTGTTTCTTGCTGGGCTGTGCTGGTGCAATAGAAAGAAAAATGTGGCCTTTGGTGGTCACCACCATGTTTGGGTTCCTCTTCCATTAATGGGTCAGAAGGTGAAGAGATAAGACTGAGACATTTCACCTCCTGCTTTTGCCAGGTCATTATGTTTTCTAAAGACAGTTTGTTTTACCTGCCACTTCTAGGGAAGATGAATAGCAACACATCTATTCGGGATGTGGAGCAAGAAGCAAACCCAAACCAAGGCCATAGCAGCATTTTCAGGATAAAACAATTTGGAATGTTTAAGTCAATTTTTTTTTTTGAGCGGTTAAATTAATAGCATTCAAACTAAAATAATTTATGCTTAGCTCTTGAGCAATTTTAGGTCCTTGAGCAATCAAGAAAATTAGTCATGTTGTATGTTCAACTGTCAATTTAATCTGCAAGCACGCTAAAAAAAACCAAGGGGAAGTCATTAAATACTATTTTTTCATGCTGTATAAATCTCCTTTCCACACAATCACAACCTTCCATACAAAGTTGTGCAGCAGGTATCATTTATTATTTATATTATGTTACCAGCTCATTGGCTCACTTCAACCAAGCCCAACCTTTACTGTGCGGGGCACTGCACAAATATATATAAATGACATTTCCTGGGGCTATTTGTGGCAGAGACCATCAGTCACAGCACACATGTGGAAGGGGAATTACAGCCAACAGAAAGCACAGGGGCTGTGTCACTGGTTTCAATAGAGGTGGAATTTTTGTCACGTAAATTAAACCACGAAAAATTAGTTGACTTATTTCCTTGAGGTGAGATAGGAAGGGCCTTTCAAAGGGCAGTGAGGAGCATTTAGTTTTCATTGCTTAGGTGGATTTTAATGAACCATGGATCAGCCCAAGCGTTTAGTTTTATATATTCCCATTTCTTGTTCAAAGGCTGGGATTATCCGTGTAGGGTAATTTTCTGCTCAGAAATACAGAACTGTATTGTATCGCCTAATAACTGAAAATATTTTGAGTGCTCACCTTTATTCCACACATATAAACGAACACATACAAAATGTCGTTTGTAAATTGAAAAAATTACTGTTGGTGATGAATATATTTATTTTGCATTTGGTGGTTGTTAATGTATATATTGACATTGCGCCTTTGGCATAGCTTAGAACTCCCAGCCATTTGTTGATTGCATGTAATAAGTGTGTCATGGATTACATACTGCATAGCAGTCCAATAAATCACATAATCTAATACTACACAAGACTAATAAATAATTTTCTATGTTTATAAATATAATAGAATAAAATATAGTACATTAATAACAATAAATATTTGATGTTATTTGATTTTTAACATTAGGGATAGAATTTTTATATTATATATATATAAATATCTATTATTTATATATAAAAATATACATTTTATATATATATATATGTAGTCTTTCTGCTAATAAGTCTGTGTTCTGACCTTGTAGCTTCATTTCAGTATCTCTCCGTTGGAGAAAACAAGGTTCAGGCAGGTCTTCCAGTGTTGTGGGCTTACCTTCTGCTCTGCTGGGCAGCAGCCCCCGGAAGATGTGCCGTGTGGAACATCCATAAACTCTCCGTACTGATTATATGAAGTTAATAAAATTAATGCATGTGGCAGAAAAAGTCAGGCTTTACAAAAAGAAAGAAAGAAAAAAAAAAGATCCCGAAACCACAACTGAAAATGTTTTCTAAGCTTCTCATTGTGGTGTAATGGTATGAAAAGGTGAGATTAATTTTTTTGACTCGTTTGGTTTGTGCTGGCACTGGTTCAGAAAGAGTTTGTTTTTCTACCCAGGTTGCCTCTGCAAAGCAAAGCCAAACCAAACAAAGGAAAAATAGCTAAAAGTCACTTAGGCCTGGTCGTCTAACTTTGCAGGGAGATTTTCTCTCAGATCAGGCCTCACTGGGAGACTGTTAAAATGCAGCGAGAGCAGTGCCTGGCGTGTAGCTCTCCACGCCGCTCCGTGATGCTTGGAAAAGCCCAGCCTGTGTTCTCAGAGGGATGAAGGCGCACACGGGCTGAAGAACTGAGGTTGGGATCCCTTCCAGGGGATGTTCCCGGAAAATTAGGCCTGTGGCCTGAGGGATCCTTAGCACGAGACTCCTGAGTCACAGAACACGGGAAGCGCACACGTCGGGGTTTGTAGCCACGCGGCCGGTTGGCCATTTTCCACATCCAGGGCTGAGATGGGTAATCCTGACAGGAGGGATATTGCCAAGGCCCCGTTTCCGGGGATCACAAAAGTTGAGTCTGAAATTCACGTGTGATCGCCGTGGGGGAGGGGGGAAAGTCTTGCGCTATGAATATTTCACTATCAGAGCGAGAAAACCTTTTCCCCTCGAGCAGGTTTTGTCAGTTATAGCACTTTTCATCTCCAGCCTTCGCTGCAAAATCCCAGGTTGAATTTCGTGCTCCCTGAAACACGATGAAGGAATTCCCCTCCGCTCACCGCCAAGTCACTTTCTGTGGTAGAGCACGGAAAGAAGGACGGGAAAAGAAAAATCAAAGATAATTAGACGGGGAAAAATGAATAAAATATCGCGAAGAAAATTCCTGCTGTGGTGCATCAGGGAAATCACGGAGAAAATCAGTACCTCAAAGAACGCTTTTTCAGTTTAGGTTTTTCCTTATGCAGGAAATATATAGCCAGTAACCCATGAACTAGAAGTAAATGGCTTTTAATATAACATGGAAATATAAAAATAACGCTGAGTTTCTTCGCGATTCCTAGCTGAAGACTTCGAAACACTTTCTTACTTTTTTTTTCCATCTCTTCCACTTTCACAAATGCAATATGTAATATTCAAAATGTCTATGCACCATTGCCAGTAGATGGACTGAAAACAATATTTATCCTGTTGAACACTTGCCTGCCTCTTTTACACCCAGTTATCTGGTCTGTATGAGTACTGCTAGTGCATGTATGTCCCAGAACATTTTACACACTGCAGCGTGCAGAATTTTAAAGGGAATTTCTGGACTGGACCAAGATTAAATTTTCCATATAATTTGATCTTTGAGGCAGTCTTGGATACAGGAGATTTGCTCTAACCACTGAAAGGGTGCAACAATTTGCTCATTGAGACATTGAAACTGTGAATAGCTTGTATCAGCCTTTTTTCTCCACTAGAGAGAGGCTTTTTTAATAATCACAAGCCAATAATTTTTTTAAGTTTCATTTGGCTTCTTATGTGTAGATTTAAGAAAATGTTTGTATGAGCTTGAAACGTGAAGTGATTGTATCAGAAGTGGAGGGAACAATTCTAACTAAAATAAATGAAAGGATTTTTTTATCTAGAAGAAATACATGCTCTGAGTTAAGTCTTACAGTGCATAAGTAATGCAAGCATCTATTTTGTAATTATCAATTGTTTTGTAATTTATGGTTCAGTGCTTGTCATTTGGATTTTTTTTTTTTTTTCATTTAAAACCCCTTTTAAGTCTTAGCATTAAACATTAACAGTCAATAGGGTCAAACTGAGCAGAGAAAGCTCATTTTAAAAACTAAAAATTAGGACAGCTATTAACATGAAAGAAATTTCAAGGAAAAAACCATCCAGAAAGGAGGAGTGGCCTCCTCTGGAAATGTCTCCCATAGCTTTCTGTACGTATCAGGCACAGGAGAAATGAGAACTCGAAACTCTTCCTCTTCTAATTTGCAAGTGATCATAAGGCTATGGGGAGCTGTCAGTTTTTGTAACATCCCTGGTATAATTACATTAACCTCATCTGGTGAAATCTGAATGTAAATTACTTCTTCACTTAATAAGAGGATTTAATTAAAGTTGTTCTCAGTCATTGTGACAGATTTGTTAGGGACGGTTTGATATTATATGTCTTTTAAATGGTACTTGGGTTAAAAAAACCCCAAAACTGTTGAAAAAGAATTTTACACCTCAGTGGTTTTTAAGAATGAACTTCAAAGAAAGTAGGAAAAATAAGTATTCTTGTCCTCACTGCAGCTATAAATGGTTGGGATCTTTAGTCATGGTAAATGAGAACAGGCTCAGGGATTTATGAATTAAGGTATCAGCCAGCCAATTAGCTGTAGAAATAACATCCTTCCCCTCAGGACGGAGTCATCTCTTCCCGGTTATAGCAGCTCAAATGTCAAACACATAGTAAACGTTGTGAATGAGGAAAAACTCGACACCTCTTTCGCCTTACTTTAAACAGAAACACTTAGGTTTGTTCTGTTTTGGTTTGTTTTGCCTGTTTGGTTTTGAGTAATTATGTTATTTGATCACCCAGTGCAATTTCCTGCCTCCTCTGACACTGACAGAGGTGGCGACAAGGGGAGGAGGCCAAAGCGGTTTTCCAAATGGTTAGAGAACACTTTAACGATTGGCTACTAATTTCCCCCCCCCAGCATTGCATTTTTATATTCCTTTTTTAAAATTCTTTATTACTGAATACATGTAGTGGTATTTATTTCCTTTAATAAACCTTGAGGTGGTGAAAGACAAGAGAGACAACTATAAGAATTTCTCTAGCTCAACACTTTTATCCTGACAGAAAACATATCACCTTTTTGATTTGTTTATAATTTTTTTTGCAGATCATTTTTCTCACAGCAACTTACTTTTTGCTAGAATATACCTAAATGTTTTTTATACAGCATTTTCCATCCTCGTTTTGTGAAATACTGCAAAAAAAAAAAAAAGGAAGACACAATAAGTAATTTCTTATAAAACATGTGACCATACCCTACAATCCTTATGTCCCTTATACCTTTGGAATATCAAAGCTAAATCATTACCACTCTTTTAAAAAACACAACACTCTGAGAATTCCAAAATGCTTCTTTACTGTAGGAAGAAGAAACGCACTTGGAAAAAAAATAATGTGCTCTGGTGAAAAGATTGGTGATATTATCATTAAAATCTTACTGGAAAAAAAAAAAATAAAGCTTGTTTAATTACAAAACCTCCAAAGAAAGAACAGCTTTTTGAAAAAAAAAAAAACAAACCCAAAAAAACCAACACAAAGATAATAAGCTATAACTGGAATCTGACACTAGACCCTTTTCAGCCAGAAATAAGATGCAAATGTTTAACAGTAAGAGTAATTAACCATTGGAATAAGAGACATTAAGACGAAGACAGGATGTTTCCTAAGAGGTATCATTTACTTTAGCCGTATTTATGGTACTGGAAGCAGGAATTAATTCAGGGAAGTGCATCCATTAGATGCCATGGGTGAGTCAGCAACATCTCAGGAGCGGCAGCATCAATCTTCCCATGAAACTATCATGTAGCACTTTGTCTACTACAAGCAGATCGTTGACCACAGGCATTAATATCTGCCTTGCTCTGTATTGTAAAATGTCCTGAAACTAAGCTGATAATGACCTGAGAAATTCAGCTGCACTCTGAATCCCACCACCTTCACCATAATTTTTCCTAGCTAGGAACACTTCTAAAAAACAGGTTCCTGTCAGGCTTGTTAGCATCAGGTGACATTAACAAATATTAACAAATCTCTCTTATGTAAGGGTAGCTGTCTGCTTCCCCTCCCAGAGTGAGGCATGAGTAATGCCATAGCAAAAAACCCAAACCAAACAAACAAGGGAAAACAATCAAAAAAGGGGAAATGAAGAAAAAGCAATCCTGCTCACCCCGTGTTACACTGTTACAGTCATAGGCCAAAAGTCCGTACCTCTACTATTTAATATAAAATTTCTTGGGACCATTAGTATTGGTTTTATTTATCCTGTCGTGTTTACTGCAAAGAAATCACAAACACCTTCAAGCAGGGGCATTCAGCAAGTGGTATAATAAATTAATCTGCTAGTCTCAATCTAACCAGATTCCTTTGAAATAATACTTCAGTTCAGAGGAAGACCTGCCTATCTCAGTCACAGAGCCTTGGATCCATGTGTGAGCTTAAATAAGTTATTATTGTAAATTAGGATGAAGCAGTTTTGTTAAAATGGAGTTTATTTAAGCTACTAGTCAACAGAACCTTGCAAAGCGTGTGAGTAATGCCTTTAAATGTTTTTCCCCCAACAAACTTCTACATATCTGTGCAGGAACACAGGATGAAACAAATGCCAATCAAAACAAATAATACAAAATAGACTCTGCCCCCTTTTCCAGACAAGACCAGTGGATCCCCTCTGAAATGAGAAGTTAATGTGCTGACAAAAACATGACGCAGGCTGGTATCATCAACCCTGAAACTGAGAGTTCAGCTGAGTCAGGAGCTGCCCTTTTGGCTACCATCAGTGGAAATCATCCTGCAGGACATGCCACTGCTTTTCCTGGCTGCTGGCAAGGCTCCGTTTTTTGGACCCAAATGAGAAGCCATGAAACCATCCGCTTAATAGGAGTATTTTATTTACTGTTATTTTCGTCTTTTGACAACACAAAAGGCATTCAGACACAAAAGGTCTGAGGCAGCACCTTCAAATTCCGTCTGTTCACTGCAGAGGAATTATTTTATGTGCGTGTACATCATCAATATTGTTAATTTGGGAATAAAATTACTTTCAGACTTCAGTAGCAATATTGATGCTTCCTTTTCTTTCTTGTAATCAGACAACTGAGTTCCAACTGCAGCAACATGTGCAACTAAATAAGATTATGTTTGTAATTTCTGGTGTTATTGATGAGTCTGAGTCCCCTTTAGTATGATACTTACAACTTTTATTCACATTATTTCATTACCTGTAATGGAGGATAATCAGAAACAGCAACAAATAGTAGATTTTTATTCTCCTCTTTTTTTTTTTTTAAGAAAAACCCCAGGACTTTATCATGACAGTCGTTTAACTTTAACATCATCTTTTGACTTGAGATCATTGTGCTGAACGTTACAGAGAAGTGCCTCGTGAAGGAGCAATTACCCCGACTAAATGGATTTCTGAGCAGCAGAATGCACATTAGTGAAACAGAGCTAAATCAAAAAAGGATTGGAAGATGGTGAATGATCCTCACATAATGCAGTATTCTAACTGCTTAGTTAAAAAAAAATGGTTCTCATGCTCGAGAGGTTGCGTTGCATCATAGTTCAGCCACGGGATGCGCGAGGCTGACTGTCCGTCTGCGCCTCCAGCTGGGACTGTAACATAGATCGTCAAAGGAGAGGCCCCTGTAACAGCAAAAGAGCTTGAGTCATGCCCCGTGTGCTATCGCCCTGAGGATAAATCTGGAGAGAAACGGGGACCCTTGTCTCACAGCAGCCCTTGGAGGGATGTGGCTTGGCACAGACTGGCTTCCTGCTGACTTGATGGCAGCAAGGGTGGTCGGCTGGGGTGCTGCACGGAGCAGCAGGGACCAAATCTTGTTACACTCCAGCAGGCGAGGTCTGTGCTGGGATGTAAGACCTACTGAGTTTCATAAAGTCATAGAAAGGGTTGGGCTGGAAGGGACCTTAAACATCATCTCTTTCCAAACCCCCTGCCACGGGCAGGGACACCTTCCACTAGGCCAGGTTGTTCAGACACCATCCAAGCCAGCCTTGAACACTTCCAGGGATGAGGCACCCACAACTTCTCTGACAACCTGTACCAGTGTCTCACTGCCCTCACAGCAAAGAATTTCTTCTTAATATCTGATCTAAGCCTACTCTCTGACATTCCCCCTTGTCCTATCACCACATGCCCTTGTAAACCGTTCCTCTCTAGGTTTTTTGTAGGCTGCCTTCAGGTACTGAAGGACCACAATAAGGTCGTCCTGGAGCCTCCTCTTCTCCAGTTTGATGCTAAGGTTTTTCTCCTGGTGAAATGAAATGTCCAACATTAGAAACTTTAATGTATTGCACAAGTTTCAAAGCCTTGAAATGTGATTGTGTGAATTGTAGTGTTCAGCAAGCATTTGTAGAAAAGTCACACAGCTGAAGAAAGGGCTGCAAAGTTTCTTTCAGGTGGTCTAGAACAAGTGTTTTCAGTGCACAAGCCATTTCACTTCTTTCCCTAGAAATTTGTCTTTTTATCGATGGAGAAAACCTTCCCCATTTTTCAGTGTACACATTGACAAAATATTCATTTATTTAAAGAGGTGAAGTGCTTGGTATATAGTAGGAGCGTCTAAATCTGTTTTATGAATCAGGCTAGCTCGAGGTGCGTAATCCATTTGTACTGATCATAAATTCAGCATCAAATCCTGCTTCCCTGCATCATTTGAGAAGCCCCACTGTCCAAAATGAGACAAACTTGGGCTCTACATGTGCCAGCTTAGCTTGATGAGGGAATGATGCTTTTTGGGCTAGTGGCTGAAATGGAGAGAGGATAAAATATGGATATTAAAGCTCATTTAAGGAGTCCTGTACCTTCTTGCTTCCCTCATACCCACCATTCCCCAAGACAGAAGGGGAGAGATGTAGCCTCCATTTTAGCAACAAGGAGGGTTGGGTGGCTGGCCTGAGAAAGAACAGAACAGGATTCCTGACTAGCAATTGGGTCTAACAGCATATAGCATAGTAGCACTTTAGACAGCAGAAGCAGAGTTTGGGACAACAGCCTGCTCTTGGCTCAGCTTAATTATTTTTTGATTCCGAGACTTTGGGTCGGCTAGCACGTAAGGGGTTTAGTCCTGTCAGCCTTGTGCCCGGAGCAGCTAAGCCTCCTGAAACAAAATGCCCAGGCGACAAGTAGGGAATTGGGAATTTAGGCTCCGAGAGCAAGTCATGATTAAGGCTCTAACTTCTCTGATCTTGTTTCGACCCACCAGCTACTGTAACAGAGGAAGGTGACTGGGTCCTCATGAGACAACTCTGTTTTGAGCTTCTTTTCTGGGGATTTTCTTGAAAGACTGCTGGGTTGGTCCGATGTTGCAAGACGTCGGGCCACACAACATCTGTGCGACCTCGGTTCAGGTTTAGCAGAGAAGGGAGTGTCTGCTAGAAGAGAAGAGGCCCTGCCTAGCCACCAACCTCACTGCAAGTTTAAAACCCAATCTGTTATTAGGAGTGATGGGAATGAAAGTCGTGCTGTACCCTGAAGGAGAGGCTAAAAGTTCTGAAACCAAAGAAACTCAAGAGATTTATGCAGCTGACTTAAAGCAGGGCTAGGCTTTTGCACTTGCTGTTAATTTACACGAAACAGCTGTTATGTAGTCATAATCAGGAAACGTTAGGAGGCATTTATAAAATTAGACTTTGGAATACGCTGCAAAACCTCAGAAGCGAACACTCAAAACACTAATTATTCAATCACTATGAGACTGTGTTCACTTCCAAGAGAGAACATTTTGTTTGACATGCCAGCTCAAGGCTTCTGTGTACTTGGCTGCGCCGATCCTCGCGAAATTACATACATTGGAGGTTTGAATAACATACAACAGATTAGCTCGGAACTGGAAAGCATTGTTTGAAAATTAATTTCCGACTACAAAAGGCTGAGCTGCGTTGGCAGGCATCCTTGGGTTTGACAACTGATGCACAAAGGGCAGGAACAAAACACTTATTTTTTTTTTTTCCCCCGGGGGAAATTCTCTAAGGGAGTTCTCCTAGAAAGTGTTACAGAAAGTACAATAGCAACAAAGTAGTAACTGCATCTTGTTATCAGTGTGAAAGCCAGAAGAGAATTAATTAGAGTCTGTTCTAATTGTTGTTTGTGCCACACTGGCTTATAGGCTCCCTTATCAATCCTTCTCCACAGTGTGCAAGGGCACTGCGCTGACACAACACTGTGCATGGCTGTGGGAGGAAAGGAGGGAGGGAGTTTGCTCACGACCTCCTCAGCAGCGCTCAGCAGCTTGCAAGATTGGCTCAAGTTACTTACCTGAAGTGCCATACCTAAAACAGTGCGATGCTCTTCGCATATCTAAGCACTAATTACCAAAATTCGACTCCAAAATACTTTCATTTGTCTCACCAAAATCATTTTTTTGCGTATTGAAACCACGTTTCTGCAGCTGTCACGTGTGCTAAAAGGAGTTTGGTGAGAGAGACAAAGGAAAGGATGATGGAGGAAAGGGATGGACTTTTGTTTACTGTTTTCTAGGATTATTACGGACTTCTTCCTCTGCAAACCTTATTCCTTCACTTACCCCTCCCGTGTTAGCAGTCTAAGCCACCACTCTCCTGAGACAGGAGGACGACTTCTGTAGCATATTTTGAGGGACAGCTTAGAAACATGCAGAACCCTTTAATGTCCCAAATTCCATGAAAGAGCGTTGTTCTCCTGAAAGACACTTTCCTGCATTATTGATCTTCCCAGGTTTTTACTGGAATCACGGAACGAATATGAGTTTAAACTCTATTTTAAATTTAGAGAACTGTTGAGAGTACAAAGGCAGTGCTCTAAATTTTTAGCCACTTAAAATCCAACCTCCTTACTTCCAGCCTTCCCAAATTAACACCTGTGCATACATAAGCTGACCTCACTCCATTCAAATTCTCTAGTGAAGTGTCACCTCCTAATCAAATGGCACTCACATAGAGTGCCACCTCATTCCACCCAAAATGTATTCAACCACTACATAAGAATTCTTAAACAGATTAATTCCATACACTGTTTCTAATAAGCCATATGAAAAGGCTTCAATAAATTCCAGGAGGAACCTTTTCTGAAGACCAGAGGATGAAAGAAATTAATATTTTGACATTAATAATAAGGCATTGCTAGGTGTTTGCTATTTTGAAATATTTTGCATGTGCATATGCATTAGAAGAACTGGCAATCTATGCTTTTCAGTGGATTTTGGTATCCAAGCCCTATGCCTAACCCATACACGAAAATAAGTTCAGTAATAATGCCAAAAGGTAATAATTACATAACAAAAAAAAATGGTGTTGACTTGGACATCTTAGTCCTACTTAAATACCACTGAACTTGCTAAATCCAAGATGAAAATTCTCAAAAGTGTCATTTTTCATCCTGTCAGTCCTTGCCCATTAAGCTTTTGTCCTTTCAACTCATTTGTGACCCAGTTCTGCCTTTCCCCAAACCCTCTTCTCTCCGGAGCTGAGCAGCACCAGCTGAGGAGGAGGTGGGTGAGGTACCTGCCATCCTTTCCTACAAATCTTGACGTGCAGGGCAGTCACTGGATGGGGTGGGGTGTGTGTAGGAGATTTCAGCCTATGAGTTCCACCCTTCAGGCACCACACATTTGCCTACAGTGTCCTCCTGAAACAGGCAACTGCCCTCCAGTCCTTCCACTGAAGCTTTCTCTTAAATAACCAAGATTATCTGGGAAACAAGGGGTGCAGGATGGAGCAAAAGCCTATGTGGTGTCATAATTCCAGCCACATCAGAGGGAGCAGTTCCTGGCTTTCTTTCCAAACCCAGTCGAGGGTTGTCTGTTACGAGGGCTGCTGGGACTCTTGAGTAGACTCCGGGCTCCCTGAGCCCAGGCACACGCACACAGGGCTGAACTCTACGTGTCCTTTTCCCTAAGCTCAGATTCTCAAGGACACCAAAATAGATCTGATGGTGGCATTTTTCATAATGCAAATCATCAGCCGCAGTATTTCTTTTTAAGTGTCCAGTCGCTGTCATGCCTTTTGGAAGTGGTGACTAATAGGCAATAGCCATCAACATGAATTAACTTGATATTAAAGCAGCTCTCGAGAGGGGCTCCAGAAGTGATACAGCAGTATTAAGACATCAAGGCAAGCCATCCATTGTTTTAAAGCGATGTGACAACCTATTCACTCTGCTTATTACATCACCTCATGTTGTTTCAACATGGAACTCTAACAAAACCTTAAAAATAAAAGAAAAAAGAGGAAAGTTATTTATAACACTAATTTCTCTGTTCTTCAAAATTTATCTTGGAGACGTTTTTCACATGGTGAGGTATTGATTCACTGCATCAAGATCACTTATACAGTCACACAGAAAACTGGGGACAAGATCCTTTCCTTTGAATAGACATAATTCCATCAGTTTGGACTGTAGGAATTACATCTCTGAAGTTCTATATATATTCTCATGTTACATTCTGGTACATTTTACAGTGACACTGGGATGGGTTTTATTACCTTTCCTAAGTGAAGTGTCACTCGTTTTAAGTATTTCTAGTATTTAAACAGAACTACTTCAGAGAAATTTACATTCACATGACATATTGCAACCAAATAATAAGGTTTTATGTTACTATAGCATTTTGTATCATCTAAAGAGCCATAGTGTCGAAAGCACAGCACGTAGAGTTGGGGCTAAATTTTCAAAAGAGCTCGGTTGTCCCTTTGGGTGCACAGATTACTCTTTCTTTTCTACGTTCCCTCCTTTTTCAGGACAGGTTTCAAAATCCTGTTCATTAGTTTTTGGTGTATTTTTGGGATATTGAATTCTCAAGGTCATAATGTACAGTACCAAACACTTTTGGACCTGAAGATGAAGCTGGGGCAACAGCAGAGTTGTGTTTTGCTAATTATTTATGACTAGGACACAATACACTTTCTAAGACTGAAGCTGAAGGTGTGAAAATTGGGAAGGTTGCAAGATAGGACAGAATGAGTTATGATATGAAAAGATCCTTTTTTTTTTTTTTCTAGATAAAATGACATTTCAAAATCAGTCGTGTCTAAATGGCATGGTTTATTTCAGATGAAGTGATCAAAGGATCAAAGTGAGAGTAGTTATGAAAACTGCTCTGCAATTACCCTGGAAAGATACAGCCTGTCTATTCTCATTAAAGGACCAAAAACCTTTTGCATATCTGATAAATTAGTTCAATGGTTAAATGCTTTGAGGTGGTTCCTTTTTCCCCTTTATATTTTATATTACTATAAATTTCACTGCAGTGGACCTCTTTCAACTACTTTTGGTCTTGGAAAACGGCCATCTGAAATCAGAGGAGCTGGAAAGAGATTGGCATCCCTTCACAGGCAGGTCCAATCTCCTAGAAATACAAACATTTAGAATTCAGAATAAAATATGAAATATTAAAAATATTAAAAATAAAAATGTTAAAAAATTTTTATTTCAGTGTCTCCCATAGGATAAGATTCAAGGAACTTTTTCAGATAATTTAGAAACATTTCAAAAAGGTGTCCAAACTACAATATTAGAGGTGCACATTTGTTCAGTACTAATTGATATTAAAATTAATACTCTTTAAAATCATGCTGCTTGTAAGGGAATTAATAAACAGGATTACCTTAAGGTTTGTATCAACTTTTTAAACTTCTTTTTTTACACAAATTCTAGGACATAATTATGAAAAATAACTATGGACTTCTTCTTAACAAAAAAGGAAGCACTGTGAGTCAGAAGATCTGGCTCTGGCCCTGGATACATCCTGTGATTAATTGCTCTGAATGCATTCTCTGTGTATCAAGGTTCTTTTTCTCTAAAATGGGAATACTTACCTAACTCTGAGTAGTTCAGGTTTTGGACAGCAGTTCATATTCTTGGTGAGTAGTAGCTGAGGGAACCCCTGTGCACATTCCCTGAGCACTGTTTGTGATTCAAGGTGATAAATCTAAATTAAATTAATCTGCATTTTTTTTTTAATAGTGCAAAATGATCGTTGTTAAAATAGTTGTCTCGTTCAGATTTACTCTTCAGGCACTTTAGCATACACTACGAGAGAAAAAACTTTCAGTGCCCAGCAAACTCGAATGTTAATTCAACTTCCCGAGCGTGTCTTGCAAACACATCTGTCCTACATTCGGGTCACAGCTCGGAGCACACCTTTCTGGAAGCTTCTCTTGAACAGCCCGTCCTGTGCTCGAGCCATCACTGCCCAACAGCCAGCCCTGGACCTTTCCCCCTCGCCAGCCCCCAGGGAGGGCTGGGTGCAGCCAGAAGGGGGTTTGTCTGAAGAGAGCGGTTTCGCTGGGTTCCGTTTCGCGCAGCTCCCCGACCCAACGGGAATTCCGGCTCCTGTGCCAACACGCTCTGGGAGACAGCGAGGAGCAGCGAGGAGCCCCTCTGTGTGCTGGAGTACACGACACTGCCGTTCCTGAAACACTCTCAACCACCAGCACGCTCACAAAGCAAAGCAAATGCAAACGCTAAAGCAGAGCCTCTCTCGAGGGCTGTGCGGCCTGGGGCAAGGGGCATGCAAGGGGAAGGACCTGGAAAGGGCTTATAAAAAAGAAGGAAAATTACTTTTCACGCCGTCAGATAGTGATAGGGCAAGGGGGGAGAGTTTTAAACTAAAAGAGAAGAGGTTTAGAAGAAGTACTTTACTCAGAGGGTGGTAAGGCACCGGACCAGGTAGCCCAGAGAAGCTGTGGATGCCCCATCCTTGGAAGTGTCCGAGGCCAGGCTGGACAGGGCTTGGAGTAACCTGGTCTAGTGAAAGGTGCCCCTGCCCACGACACGGGGGTTGGAACTAGATGCTCTTTAAGGTAACTTCCAACCTGTTCTATGATTCTATGAAGGAGGAGGCCCCTGTGGAAGAACAAAAGGGCAATCAGAGCTTCTGAGATTTTCCTGGAGCAAAAAAGCAGGTGCCGCATCTGCAAGGTCTCCTGTCATCTTTATGGGAGTTGTGCATGCAGAGGGCACTTCTCACACATTAATGTTGCAGCCATGGCATCAGTATCACAGGGCACAGAAACTTATACATTTTATCACACCTTAAATGCTGTGGCATAAACCAATGACTTCTGGAGCAGTGTGTTTCTTCTTATGTCCAGTGTCGGCTGACTGGCAGTAAAGAATGTAAGATCTGATATTTGCTATTATTTGAGGACATTAATTTTTTTTTGGTAGGTGTTGAATTAAGTTTCAAGTGGGAATAAGAGGTTTTTGTAACTATGGGAGAGTTTGGTTTAAAGTACAGGATGTGTATAAAGGCCATAAGAGAAAAATGAGGCAACTGTAGATTATGTATTATTTATGGATATAGAGAGGAATAAATATTCATAATTCAAGGAAAACAGATAACATGGGGCTAAATTATTGAGTGTTGTCTACTAAGAAAAAGAAAAAGTCCTTTTAAATGAAGAGAGATTATTCCTTCCCGTATGTGTAAAGACAGTTAGAAAAGTGTGATTTGTTTGACTGTGACTCATCCCTTCAACATTTGACGGATATGAATCAGATGACCTTCCCCTGGGAGCATATGCTGAAAACAAACTGAAGTTTCTGATTGTTTAGAAGTCTTCAAAGATAGTTCTTGCAGTCAGCAGGATCGTCTTCATTTAGTGCTCATTTTTGTTGCTTTTTCCATTTCTTATCAGCCACAGTCAAAAAGTATTATTCCCTGATAATGACTTATTTCTCCAGTACAGAGTGAACAAGGTACTTAAACAGATAATGTACTGGACCAGAGGATGGGAAACCATGGGAGGAGAAGGACTCCAGCTGAGCGTGTTGATGGTTGACTTGACACTACTGTGCCAGAAGAGGAACATCTGGGGGCACCAAGTCTGTGTGGGAACACTTGAGCAAACCAATAAATTGCCCTGTGAAAAGGTCTGATCTTCAATTCATGGACAAGTCACTTACTGAGAAGTCTCCCTGAAAACCTATTTTAATTTTTATGAAACGTTCTCCATCCACCTAATGGACAATGACAAAGTTGATTTGTAACCACTCCAGTTGCTCTGAGGCATTTAGTTGGCCTTGGGAAGAGGTCAAAAAGTCAGAGCAAGGAAGCTGCCAGTAATGAAAAAAAACATTCCTTTTATTCCCACAGTTGCTGTTTTGTCTTTGACACTTTCTGAAAGTCAGCCTACCCTAGTCAATAAATCTGATTACAAGTCAACCACAGAAAAGTTGAGACTCAGCTTGGTATCTCCCACAGCTGTGAAGAACACAGCTGTGGGCCTGAAGAAGCCCACGAGAAGAACAGTTTACATGCAATAGGCCACTCACAAGCACTTCCATAGGGTTGCTCACATCTGTGAGGCTCTGGATATACACCTTGCTCCGGAAGAACTGAATCTCAGCTGTCCCATGAACTGCAAAAGGCTTTCTTTTGTGACATTTTATATCCTCTTGGTCATAAAAGGCAATGTGTTCTTCTGCCTTAGTCAACTTAAAAATGAAGATCTACGGAAACTGAAGCAGGGCCTAAATAGATTTCATGACTGTGAATGAATCCAAAGTGCTGATGTTTTTCTCAGAATGTTGGAGGGAAATTTGGAAACAGTAACCCTGAAACAAACCTAAGAGAAACATGGAGGGCTAATGAAATGGGAGTTTATGATGAAACGTGGTCGGGGAAATGAAGAAATGCTGCTTGTACTCGCCCCTGCCAAGGCCTCCTGCAGGGGACCAAGGGCTCCACGTAGTGTTTGGGCATCTGCACTTCCCATGGAGGCTTGCTCAGGCTCTGCTTGCTGGTGAAGATGCTGCACAATCTAATGTTAGCAAAAAATCAGGTGCCAAATAACAGTCTCTGTTGCCTGAGTGCCTGAAAGGGGAAATACGGGGCAGGTGGAACAATTAAGTTGTATACAGTGCTGGGTTGCAATAAGATGCAAAGGAGAGAGGACTATTTTGGCTAATTTCACAGGGGAAAAATATACCTGACAGTGAGATGTCCTGGGCTGTATCCTCCCTCAGCTCTGAAGGATACAGAAACATCTCTCTTACTTGAGATCTTTTAAATTGAATTGAACAAAATACCAACGAAGACGCTCTGGGAAGTAGATTTCTTCAAGCAGGAAGATGTACAAATGTCAGAGTTCTTCACTAGGATCGATGGGAAAAAGAGAGATAACGTAAGATTCAACAACGGAGGGTAAAGAGGCTGGTTAATGAATTATTCCAACAAAATTAAGAGGGATTTTCCACAGCTTTTCCGAAATGAGAAAGCACATTATTAGTTATTCATCTCTGACAATTCATGCTAGTAGGAATCCCAGGGCACCACTTAGTTAGCCCTATCTCCCCTCCTTTTTGACAGATTACAGCAGTGCCTCAGCATGTTGCTCGAAGCTGATGAGGTCTCGCAGGAAGCCCAGAAACAGAGTACCAGAAGAGATGGGGAAACATATAAATAATTTACAGCCAAAATAATGTTGAAGAGACTTCTTAAATTAAGATTCAGGAAATTCAAAAGCAACAATTTGAAACATAAAGATAAAATATTAAATGACTGGTTTCCTTTGCCTTTCAGTTCCGTGTGTCCACTTTCTACATCGCCTTTTGCTCCCTCCCACTGTGTGGCTGAACTCCAGAGCAAGACTAAAGCTTTTCATAATAACAAAACATCTTTTAGAAACCTCCTTAAGAGGAGCCTTGATTATACAGGTAGCAGGGTCTTCCTCGTTAAAGAGAGAATGAATGTTTGCATTGGAATATTACATCAACATTAATGCAAAACTAACCCAAACATGAAATATTTTTCTGCAGACACAGTGTTTGGTTAATATAACTGCATCTGTGTCTCCATCTTCCAATAACATCCTAAAATCCTGCAGCTCTGCATAGCTGACAGCTGTATGTTACATGAGGAAGGGCAACAGCATAATTAGGTTTCTGAACCTGACAAAACAATTTGAGATACATTCAGCTTCTTCCATCTCTGTTTGTCCAATTATTTGGGATGCAGTAGCGCTTACAGAAGAGAAGCCTCCCCTCCCCAACTCGGTATGGAATAATATCACTGGGCATGAAATAATATCAAGAGCTCCTGTTACCCCATTTGCTGTGGCAGAGACTTGCCAGAAAAAGGTTTACCTAGAGGGATTGTCAAAAGAGGAAATCCAAGAGTAATGGACTTAGCATAAAACTGACACACTGCAACACGTTACCACAAGGACGTGGTACCTAATCACGCAATAATCAAATAGGAACTTTTAACCAGATGTGCCTTGAAGTGAACATTACTGACATTAACAGATTTTGAGACTATGTACTAGCACACACCACATATTTCTGGGTTTGATGTTGTCGAACTGCTACCCCACCACGGTGGTTGTCAGCGTTTGGACACAAAGGAAGGTGGAACTCCTCTTGGTAGGGCCCAGGCAGGGGTTTGTGTAGAATGCGGTAGCTGTTAGTGCAACTGCAGCCTGGGAGCCCACTCTCCTCATTTTATCGAGAGATTTGCTGCTCAATGACACTCAGTGCAAAGGGGTAAAACAGAAACCTACTTCTGTGCATACAGCTTTCTCTTACTGCCTCCGTGCTCAAAAGAAAGCAGTGGTCTTGTGCAGCAACAGGCTCAGACTCTCTCACATGATGACAAGTGTGGATAAACCAGGAGAACAAGCTCCACGTTTGGTTATTTTACTCCTGCAATTCCTACTCACTTGCTCATCTAGACTTAGCCCAGGTCCTTCTTCCTGTAAATATCCAGTCAGGCTTGTATTTGTATAAGAACATCTGGATTTAACCAAGAAACTGGGTTACAAACCTACATGCTCACACTGAAAAAGAGGCACAGGATTCACAGGAAACTTCCCGGACACATCAGCACAGATCACTGGACTTCATCCTCTCGCAAAGTCCCATCCAGGTAGCTCGGGAGTTCAGAGAAATATCAGTCTCTCATTTATTTATTGGCAAGCACCGACAGCCTAACCAGACCATTCAGGGGGACTGTGATGAAGCATCTTCCAGAAAAAGTGTAGTGAGAATTTACTGCTCCAGTTGCTCTTTGGTGACAGACATATTATTTCTTGGCCAAGCAGAATTTGCCCCACTCCCGACACTAGCAGGGCACTGAGGGTCACTTCTAGTCCCCGAGAGTGAGAGTCAATTACATACCTGAGTGCCACTTCTTAAGCAGCCACCCGAGGCAGGGTGAGAGGGTCAAGTTTATTTCTGCTTTATGAATAAGAAACTGATAAACCTTTAATTTTGGTTGTTGTAAAACTTGGCATCTCTACTGCCAAGCAACGCTGGACAAAGACAACAACTTTATTGCTCATGTGCCAAATGAGGCTCAGCTCACAGGCAGTCTCTGTTGGTGTTAGGTTGAAACACTAAATTAGTTTCTGTTACTTCAGGAGATAAATCATCATTATTTCCACGTGAGAACTGTCTGAACAACCAAACCAAGCTCTCTTCCACAGGCTTTAGCTTATACATGGTCAGTTTGTTGGACAGGGCTTTGAGCAACCTGGTCCAGTGAAAGGTAACCCTGCCCAAGGCAGGGGGTTGGAACTGGGTGATCTTCAAGGTCTTTTCCAACCCAACCCATTCTATGATTCGTATTTTACTTTGAATCATAGGAACATAAATTATTAAATAGGAGCATGGCTGATGAGAACTGAAGCAAGCCCAGTGAAAAAGAGGGAAACTCATTGATCCTATTCAGTCCTCCTGGAGAGTGAGAAAATTCCTGCATCCCTGCTACCACTTCCTTTGCTAATCAAGACAAGTAAAATGGTTTCTAGAGGGTCTTTCTCAAGGCAAGGTCCAGGTTTGCTATAGGGTAGAAGGTTGTCTTCAAAAGGCTTTTGGCAGATAGCACAGTTAAGAGAGTGTAGCAGGAGAACCCACCCAATTACTGACACTCTGGAGTGTCAGCAGTGAAATTGTTCTACAATATAATTAAAAAGATATACCAATAGAGTGCAATTTCAGCCCATGCCATGAGAGGTTAGGGAGCACACACTAAATCCAGAGTCAGATGGAGACCTGGCATTGAGGATGGAAATGGTACTGGCTTAAGATTATATTGAATTAGTTTAGAAGGAGGTTAGAGCAAGTGAATAAAAAGAATTAATCTTTGATAGAGTAAACCCATAACCTTTGAGGGCATAAAACAATCACAAGCAGCTTCCAGAGGCCAGGAAGTTAGTTTACACAACTCAAGCCAATGTCCACACTGTCCAACAAAGGTGAACTCTTAACTGGAGTTAGTTAAATTGAGTAAATATCCTGGCAAAGACAAGGCAGTTTATAATTTCCCCGTGAATCATCGAGCTCAAGTGAAGTTTCCTATGCTGCGTGCTTTTGACTCAACCTGGCAAATCATACAAAAATTACATCATGTTGCATTGTCGGTGCACAGTCCACCTGAAATTAAAACCCACAAGTTTTCACAAAGTGCGGACAAAGCTCCGTGTGAAAGACAAAGAGGTGGCTCCTGCAGGGGTCGAGGTAAGTATTAATCGATCCAGGTTTTAAATTCTTAACTGGATGTGAGTGCCCACACAAGTACGTAAGTTTTGCATAAAGTTAGCTTTGGAAAAAAACTAGGCTTTGCTTTCAGTTTTGCTGTCAGTTCAGTGTGAGATCACCAAGTCATTTACACCCTGATGGTTCATTGGAGATTAGGGTGCCCCTAATCTACCAACTTCTAGTAAAGCCATTTCTTCTGGTGTAAAATAGTAAAAACGGGGCAGCAGCCTGCATGTAGTAAGTACAGAGACAAAAGGTGTTCCTACTACCATCTGTGGCCATCCAGCACGGCATGAGGATGCCAAACATTATTTTAGGAACACGTATCTCCAAGAAATAGCATAAAATAATGGTGAAACGTTTGGCTAGAAAGCACTGATGTTGGTATGCTGAGCTGTGTAAAATATACCTGGCATTACAACACCGTATATCAGCAAATAACAGGGCTATCTAAACAAATATATACAAAGAGAACCTGTGCTAGTCTCGAGTATTCAGAAATCTCTAATCAGATAGCAAAAGAAATCACAGAATTCACTTAAAAATTCAAGCGTTCTAGCAAGGGATAAATGCCTAGTTCTAATTCACTTCCAATTTGATGCACTTTTAAGCAGTGCTTTTCAGCTTTTACTGAAATCCTGAGTGCCAGAACTTCTAAAAAAAGTTGTAACTGATATGCTTATGAAGTTGCTTGATTCTGGCACCTCATTTGAAAGTTTAGGCATCAGTATTCTGAGTTTTGCCTTAAAACTTACCCTTGTCAAACCAACTGGTGCATATTAACACTGTGCAGTCATGCTTTTCCAGCCTGGGGCTAGAAAACAAAATGACCTAACTCAGAAATAGAAATGAAATAAAATAAAATAAAATGAAATAAAATAACAAAAAAATAAAATA
>VXAY01001100.1:309077-471220 GCA_013399855.1 Oxyruncus cristatus
AAAATAAAACAAAATAAAACAAAATAAAATAAAATAAAATAAAATAAAATAAAATAAAATAAAATAAAATAAAATAAAATAAAATAAAATAAAATAAAATGTTAATGGTTCCCTCTGACAAGAGAAAGGAAGCCTCATTCTAACTTTTGATGTCCAGTTTATGTCCTAATACGTCTTGTTTCTTTCTGTAGAAGAACCCTGAAACTGGAGCTTTATTCACACAGTCAAAGCTTTTATCCAAACTCTTTCACTCTCTCAAATATTACAACATCCTACCCTGACAAATGCAGCCTTGCCTCACTGATCTCTACCCTGAATGATCCATCAAGGTAATTTTTCTGACCTGACTGCCCGTGTTGCTCCACCTTTGCATTGGTTGTGCTAGATACTCCTCTTATCTCAGACCTAAACTGCTCCCTCTGACTGCTCTGTTTGCCTATCAGCTTTTATTCACTGAAGAATATCTGCTGCCATTTACCACTGGGGATATTCTTTTTTTCCTGCTGCCTACGAAACCAGAAGGTGGGCTGCCAATGTGCCTGGTTCCAGCCTGCTTTGCTGACCAGTACTGCCTTGTGTCTTGCTACACACACTCATAGAAATATTCAGGTTGGAGGAGCCTTCTAAGGTCACCATGTGCCACGCCACGTCACCTTGCAAGCATTTTGGGGCAGGGTTTTTCTCTCTGTTGTAGGTTGTACCGGTTTTGGGTCCCGTTCCGTTGAAAACTCCTGAGCATCATAGAAAATATATGTAATAACAATAAATTATTTAAGGGAGTGTACCATTAAGTAACTGGAGACTTCCAGAACACAAGCTGATGCAGTAATGTGATAATGGGTAATGTTCTATCCTTTACTGGAGACCAGTGCAGAGCATAGCTCCAATACCATCACTCTCACCCAGAGTGGGTATGGGCAGCTTCATGCAGTAATGCCTGTAAACCTTTTAAAATCCCTTGCAGATGGTTCTGTAGGAGCACAAAAAGCTCGGTGCTTATTGAGGACAGTTGGAATTAATTAGTTTTGTGCTTTGTGTTTTCTACCTAGAAATACCCACCCATTCAGAGTGCAAGGCCAGGCAGAATGTACTGGGTCTCCCTGAGAAAGGCATGCACCTGAAACAGAGCCAAACTCTGCACAGCTGCAGCTTCTGTTCAGCAAATACTAATTTTGCAAAATGCATAAATATAGTACTTTAAAAATCATAGTTGTGGCCACAAATCCATAATGAGGTTTTGATGCTAAATTACTATCTAGATGCATATTTAGTGCTTATCCTCCAGTGCTTGAAATCTGTCTGCCACGTCTGATGCTTCTTCCTCAGAGGATTTTTCATAATTATTATTGGAAGAAATAAAAAAAAGCAATAAAAAAATCTTTTACATTGATAGAGAAGCACAAGTTTTTGTGACTAGAGCAAAGTTGACAGGCATCAAAGTGTTGAATGTTTCATCTGCAGCAAAATCCTGGGATGAGGATTTTTAAATTTACTTGTCTTTCTAGGGGATGAAAATGATCTTATATTGCTTTAACACCTTGCCCTTTTTTGAGATGGATGCTTATAAAATGGACTCCACTATTCATTTGGAAAAAAAAAAAATTACACACACCACATAGCTACAGAAAGCAGAGACTGAAATGACAAAGTTCTTAAGACTGAGCACTCAATCTCATCTTTGGTTTCTTGGCTTACATTTAGTCTTCAAACATTCACCATGTTTCTTAGATGTTTGAACTTTGGGATTACAGTGTGAGTTAAGATCCTGCAGGGCCTAAGGCTGAAATTCATTTCCCTTGGAAACACATTCTCTTCAGACTGTCATTTCTCCTTGGATGGAACTTCTTGTTGAGCTTCTTTCTTCAGCCTTGCCAAATTGAAACTTGAGCAATGCTGTGATGATGATATTGAGATGATGCTTTACTTAAATCTGGTTAGGGTAAATTAAGCTTAAAAGAAGAGAGGTGTAGGATGCTGTGCCAAGTAATTTGCTCAAGACACTGAGCAGATAAATGAAGCCCCTGTTCAAACCAGGTGTGTACTAATCTTTGAATGGACGTGCATTGTCTTCGTGGATGTGCCATTATGCCCTCCACACACTCAGTGTCATGGTGTAGGAAAGGAACTCCCAAATTTAGTACTCCCGCTAAAAAGACCACGGGCTCTCCCCTGCCTGCAGCTCTCCCATGGAAGGCACAAAAGGCAGAGATTATGGGTTGAGATAAGAACAATTTACTGGGAACAGCAGGGAGATAAGAAAAATAACAGTAGTGCAATAATATTAATACAAAAGTACACAAAAGAGAGGGTGATTCCCATGCCAATATGCTCTCCACAGACCCCGAGACAATGAACAAATGGCCGACGGCTCTGGCTCTCCCTCCACACTTCCTCAACCAGAAGACCCTCCCGTCTTCTTGGAAGCCAGAATCCCTTGGCCCCGGCAGTGACTGAGGTGGTATCGGAAAACATCAGGGTCTGACAAGGTCTCCTCTTGGGTGCCAGCACTTGCCTGGTATCCAACAGAAAAAACACAATCCTGATCCTGACTGGTGGCTTCAAGCTCCATCAGGTGCATGCTAGGCAGAAAGCCAGAGGAAAGACCACAGCTCCTGAAAAACATGGATCAATCACGTTTCTGACAAAGGCAGCCAAACGTGTAGCCATGCTCCCCTGTGGCTGAGGAACAGAAGTTAATCCCATGCTGGGAAATAAGACACAGAACTTTCTCTCGAAGAGAGTATCACGTAGATCCCTTGCAAAGGGATCTAGATAGACTGGAGCTTTGGGCTATGATTAATGGGATGGAATTTGACAAGTCCATATGCTGGATTCTGCACCAGGGATGGAGCAACACTGGGCACAGGTATAAACTGGGAGAGGAGTGGCTTGAGAGCAGCCCTGCAGACAGGGATCTGGGGGGCTGGTCAGCAGCAGCTCTGTAGGAGCCAGCAGTGTGCCCTGGCTGCCACGAGGGCAAACCTCATCCCAGGGGGTGTCAAACAGCTCAGCCAGCCGGGAAAAGGAGGTGATTATCCCAGAGTTCAGTGTTGGCACAGGCTCACCTTGAGTACTGTGTGCAGTTCTGGGCCCCACAGTTTGGATGTGAAGGTCCCTGAATGCATCCGGAGAAGGGCAACAAAGCTGGTGAAAGGGTTGGAAGGAATGCCCTATGAGGAGTGATTGAGGATTTTGGGCTTGTGCAGATTGGAGAAAAGGAGGCTGGGGGCGACCTCATTGCTCTCCACAGTTTCCTGAGGAGGGTAAGAGGTGCTGATCTCTTCTCCCTGGGACCCAGTGATACATGGGAATGGTTCCAAGCTGTGCCAAGAGGGTGGTCAAATGCTGGAATTGGCTTCCCAGATGGCTGGGTGATGCCCCAGCCTGACAGTGTTCAAGAGGTATTTGGATAATGCCCTTCACAACATGCTCTAACTTTTGGTCAGCCCTGGAGTGGTCAGGCAGTTGCAGTAGATGAGCATTGTAGGTCTCTTCCAAGTGAAATATTCTAATCTATTCTATCAAACTTACAAATCACAGAATAACAGACACGTAGCACTGCCTGTCTACAAGTCCTGTGTCTACAGCTGTCACTCACTGCAAATGTTTCTTAAAATGAATAGTCTACGTGAAACACAGCATGAAGTAATTTATCAGAAATGGAAATAAAGGCCAGCAATCATTTTGGCTCCTCACATCTTTTATTTACATTCCTCTCTTTCCCTGTGAGCGGACATAAGTGCACATATGCAGATACTCAGCCCCTACATCTGCATGGAATTATGTTCCCATTCCCATCTACTCTGCAGCATCACACCTCTAGATGGCAAGAGGTGCGATTTTAGTCAAAATTTTAGTCAAATCCCACCCTTTCTCTCCATTTCCAGAGAGATTTTATTGGCAGTGTTGAAGGTATTTGACCACAACTGTTTCTCTTCTCCTTTGCCATATTCTCTTTCCTCACAATAGCCTCAGTTCCACTGGCACAGAGACCTTTTCTTTCACACACGTAAGACTTGCAGAGACACTGTAGTTCCCCAGAATAAGTGTTAGTGCAGTCTTGTTCCCCCATTTCCCATTTGATGGGTGTAGGGATTCGCCAGAGGATGAAATGCTTCGCCACCGAGCACATGTCAAGTCATGGCCTAGGCCATTGAAACAGTCTGTTACGACACTTTTGCCAGCACAAACCAACCCTGAAACACATTTGCGTGTGCACAATTTGCCCTAGACGATCGCCTCGTGATTGAGCTGTACAAGGAACGTTCTGTCTTGTACTGCTGCTTTCCTGTTATATTACCTAACTTATTCAATTATTACTTTGCCAGGTCGGGTTTCTCTCGCTTTCATTATTTACAAAGGTTCAACCTACAGGTAAAAATCCCCAACATAAAATTTGAGGAATTCACGGCCTGAGCCTGGAAGAGGGCAAAGTAACACCTAATCTGAGGCCCATCTCATCTTGGCATCCCTTCACACTCATCCATAAAGTACCCTAAGAGACAAGACAGGGAGACGCTGGCAGAAAATAGATAATATTTCATTATTCCTTTGATGTTTGGTATTTAAGCAAATCGTGGCAAATGGCACAACAGCAGCAGGACTGCAGCCCAGGACTTTTCTTGATAGCACAGGCAAGGGCAAAATACAGCGACATCAATAGAGTGGAACGCTGTCACAGTGTCAGTCAGCAAGGACGGCAGCAGGTGCAGTACGAGCACATACCTCCTGTATGACACATTTGTTGTCTCGGGGTACGGTGCAAAGAAAAAGATCATGGCAGCATTTGGAGCTCTCCTACCACCGAGCCGAGAGCAGCAAAAAGCATTTGCTGTTCTGAAACAGGACGCCAAGGGGCAGACATGCCTGCCATCGTATGGATAACCAGAGCCTCTTCCCAACAGTGGGGATCTTGGCTCACTTTCCCCACGCTGGACGAGAGCGACGTCCGAAAGCTGGTGAGCAAAGTTATCGCACAACGAAACGTGCAGCTCTCACCCACTGCCACGGTCAACACAGCCTGAAAACACTCGTGTCCTGGTGACTCCAAGCTCCAGTTACAGACACATCTGAGCTCAGAAGCGGGAGGGGGAGGATCAGTGGGGGAGGAAGGGAATTTTCGGGGTGTGAAGCAGACGGACAGGTTATAGGTCACCTGAAAGTATTTCATGGACTGAATGTCTTATATAAACAAGAGTCTAATGCTGAGAAATATCTCTGCCTTCTGCTTTTGCTCTGCCATCAGTGATGCTCTGCTGTTATGGATCAGCACTGGAAGCAAAATCCTTGCCATAAAATCAGATATATCATCAGCAAAACACGACAAACGTTTTTGAAGCACATCCTTGCACAGCCGTAACTTACTGTCAGTGGCTGGAGTTCCCTGATATTTCTCCCTGGTCTCTCTCTCATGAACCTTATGCTTGCTTCCAAGATGTATAGAAGCTCCTGGCCCACACACATTGAATCAAAGCTATCCCAGTGCTGCTTTTCATGGTTTTCCTTCAGGAGAATAAGGATAACTTGGGCAGAAGCCCTTGCACTTCATGAAGATTAGGAATAAAGATCTTCTCTTAGGCCAGCAGGAAGACAATTTTCCTGATGCCAGCCAAGCATGCAGCAGATACCCCCAGGCACTGCTCTGATACCAGCACAGGGCCTGTCTGTGGGTCTTCACAGGTCTTCACAGGAAAGAGTGTCCACACTGGGGGAGGGTAGTCACCCAGTGTTTTTTTGAGAGATTCAGTGCACAAACCCTTCACATCAACATTATTTAAGTATTATTTTGCCCATCATTTTCTAAGAGTTCAATCCTGGCTCTAGTACCTTATTAAATGTTACTAGTTAGCATAACGTCACCTCGTCTGCATTAAAATAGAAAGTAAATTTGCTTTAGAATACTAACCCTGAAAGAAATGAGATAGTGCCTCTTTAGCCACCTCAAGAGTATCAGATGCTAAGCTGTTGTAACCAGCAACCAGTACCTGATATTTGATGAGTGAAACCAAACCCGCTAACCTAAATCTGATCAATTATTTTTCAATATGAATTAACAAAAAGCAAACTTTGAACAGTCAGAAGGGCAGCTAGACATCAACAAATTGCTCTTTGAATAATGGTTTTGTAAAATAGACACGTTTGCAAAGTAAGGCAAAAGCTTGGATGGCTTCTGAGAGATACGAGCTCCCATAGATATATCTATAATATATATAGAGAGATATATATATATATACACATATGCACTCTTCATTAGTTCTAGCAAGTCTGTTCAAACAGTCCACATCTTCCAGGAGCGTGTTTTCATTACCCATGTCAGAGCACTAGAGAAGAGTGAGAAAGGTGAGGTGGTATTAGAAACAATGTTTTGTGTTTTGAAATATTTCTCGTTGTGTTTTGGGTGTTGCCAGGTCTACCCTGAGACTAACCAAGGCATCAGCTCGTCACTGTGCATCAGCTTTCCCACCTTTTGAAAGATAAATAATACATGCCTAATTTATGCAATATTTTTTGCTCGTTCTGTGGGGGAAAGCTTCGAGGGACAAAGCAGATTCACACCGAAAGACACGAAAGTATTTTAAACGAATGTAAAAACCCCCTCAAAGTCTACAGAGATGTTATTTTTTCCCCTTAAAAAAAAAAGAAAAAAAAAGGCAACCAAAGTCAAAGTGAGAGAGGGGGGCTTTCTGTGCAGGAGAACACCCACTAAATCTTACTTGGTCTTGAATATCATAAAGCTGTCCTCAGAAGTCTAGCTGCTGAGTCCTTGGTAGAAGTCTTTTGCCTCTCTCCCGTCTCCACGGCTTTCTGAAAAGAACAGCCCTACGAGCTAGAATTCCTGTTCACACATAAATGTTAGCAAATTCACTTGCAATCACCGTGAAGCAGGTGGGTGTTGGTTCAGGTGTCAGTTCAGATCCATAGCTAGGCAGTTGTCTGCCAACTCAGCAACCACAAGTTGTTCTTTCACTCTGTTTTTCTCTGGATAACAGCAGGATCAGCCAAATATCCCGGCAAGGGAGGAACGGGTGAGTCTGGTGGCCACTGAGTCACTGGAGGATGTCAGATAAAGACCAGAAAGTCTTTTCACATATGCCGTGTCACTGCTGCCGTTTAGTCCTAATATCATGCCCACTAACAATACCAAGCTGTGACTTGGGGAAGGACCAGATTTCTACCTTTGGACGTAATCGCACTAAAAAGCCACTGAAATGGTCAATGCCCACTTGGATAACTGTGGCCAGATATTCAGGTGTAAATAGTGACCCGATACACCTTTCATGCAGCATCAGAAATCTGAACTTGTGACTAAGTTCGAATAAGAGAATGTGTTAGACATCACCCAGAGAAGCAACGACCACCTGCAGACTCCTCCTGAAGCAACGAGAAATGCCTGTCCTCAGGTCTTAGGAAAAGTAAGCTCTCAAAAATAAGGATCAGTTATTCCTGCAGCAGCACATGGCCAATCTGAGAATTGCAACTGCAGAATAACAACAGCAATAATAATAAATAACCTTTAGTTATGCCTACTTATTACAGTCACTCTGTTTTACATCATCTTACACAAAGAAACCAAGAAAGTAAAGGTCTTAAAAAAAGATGCCACTTGTGGATAGAAATGTTAGCTGGGAGGGTATGCATTGATTAAATTTTACTAGGAACGTATTCAGCAATTGAAAGTCACAAAGGATTTATTTTACTGATTGCTATGCATTTGTCTTCCCCTGTTTCACAGACTCTGCTAATTACTTGTGCATTGCTTCAATTGGCACATGTCAGTTAGTATTTTCAATTTCTGTTGGTCATTCTGCTGGCAAGCAAACATCTTCAAATGCTGCAGTTGCTCTTCCTTCGGCCATTTAATGACAGCAGATAAAATGAATGTCCCAGCATTCCAATGTCCAACTGAGGGAGCCAAGAAATATTCCTTCATGTGAAGAATGGGTCTTTATTTGTCTATTGAATTGAAGTTAACAGTAAACCCATAATATTAGCACTTCAGCAAATTAATTAATTATTAATTGGGATACTGGAAATTAAGGTTCACCAGCAATATGCATTATTGAGACAAAGACCTGGGTTTTACACATCTCTAAGATGCACGATAAATTTGGGGGTAAGCAGGCCTGTCTTAGCTGTCTTTCACAGGTTAGAAAGACTGAATTTATATCTCATGGCTGAACCCAAAGCTAAGTATACCTTTCCCAGCATTAAAAAGGCATCCTAAGAAGAAAAGAGCAAGTTTTGCTCGACTCAGATGTCGCTCCTTTTCGTCTCCTTATTGTCAGTTTAAAGATGCACTAATTTTTACTTTTGTCCTGAAAAGAATTAGGGGCAGTTAATAAGTATGTATAATACTGGCCAAAACAAGGAAACAAAAAAAAAAAAGAAAAATAAGCTTACAACAGCTAAGCAGAGTAAATTGAATTCTGATGAACACTAAATTGCAGTGATGGCCAGTATAGTTTTTTAAAAAGCATTTCAGGTATCTGTCCATTACAGTTGGCACTATTCACAGGGAAGAGATTGTTTAAAATCCAAATTTATACATTTGGTATTCTGGAATGTACACTGGATTTGAGTACAAATGAAGTTAATACTGTGGTAAACGTCACAATAAAAGCATTGTGTAGAAAGCCTTTTCCTCCTACCAAGATTCACTACAACTTCTGAAATACAGGAATTCTTGATGCACATTTCACTTTCTGTCTATCAAGCATCTGCTTTCCCTTAATATATCCCATATAAAAGGTAATAGAAAGCTTTACATATATTTGGCCACTTGTAAAGATCTCCTTCATATAGAGCTTTTCCTGCTGCTGGGAGACAGGGACCAGCACTCATAATAAATTAGGAAAATACATTCTTTATACATGAAAGGTCTGGTCTTCCGTGGACTTTTGTTAGCTTAGCCAAGCCACATTTCACCTCCAGAAATAACATAAATATATAGTATTACTTACATTAAAAAGGTCTTCACATGAGGAGTGCAGAGAGTTATTTTTGAAATTTGTATACTTTGAAATTATATAAAAGAATATACTTCAGGGCTTAGTTAGAATCCATCAGCCTCAGAAACAGGCAGGCAGTGCTCTCCTGCTCTTCCTCCTAAAAAGAAAACAAAACCAAAAAAAAAACCCAACCCAAAGGCAGTGGGTCACCAGTGAGGGTACAGCAAAGTGATGTTATTTGTCCCCAAAACTCAGTCAAATAAAAGAGGCAGAAGGAGAAATCCCATCAGGTGAGTTCGCCGCTGCTGCCACATCTACTGGCCAGAGAGAGACTGAAGAAACTTAAAAACTTGTTTCTCAGCAAGATGCAAAATAGAACCATTTGTGTAATCACAGCAGTTCACAAATTGTGGCAGTTTGTGATATCCTGATTTCCACTGAGTAAAAATACTGAAGAAGTGCATGTGCTGTATCCCTCTGACAGGAAGAAAGGGTCAAATCCTACATGAAACTGCATCAACTGCCCACCCCCAGCGTAAACAGCAGTTATTATAAATCCCTTCTTGTTCTTAAATTGAGTCTGGAATCACACACCCAAGTTAAAAATAACTAGGGTTGACCCAATATGCTGTTAAAAGTTAGAGTTTATCTATAAGAGTATTTATTAGAATACAGATACAGGTAAGCATCAGTTTTGTTGAGGTATTATCAAGAATTTACTGGTGATTGTCAAATATTCTGATTAAAGTGGACAGCAACTGCTCTTAGACCATGTGGAAACATCATAATTAAGCAGCATCAGATACATATATACATAACAACATGCTGCAGGGTTCCCAGCCAAGAAGTCAAGAAATTAGCCCCTTTTTTTCTTCTTCTAAGAGGAAACAAAAAATCCAGTGTACTAAAACATTAAAATTCACAATAAACTGAGTTTGTATATGGACTGAAGATTACAAAACTGGAGCATCCTCTGGAATATCTCCCACACCAAACAAGAAGAAAGGCAGAGGTTAAGCAGTCCTCACCGAAAAGCTTTGACTTCATCAAAAGTTAACAACAATTTAGCTGATTTTTAAAGTATTTTTTCATTACGATCAAATAAAGAGATTGCAGTACTGATGAAAAATGAGATTTTGACATTTAAGAAGATTTTGAAAGAGATACCTATTTTTGTTCTTGTTTTATGATGGCTTTGCTTAGTGACAATGGGAAATACTTTCATTAGGAGAAATGCAGGAGGTGAACAAAACCAAGGGGGGGGCCATACACATGTTGCACTTCTGAAAATTTTTCCATGTTTCCTTCAACTCTGCTCACTGCAGTTATTCCGCACAATTAAAACAACTGCCCCAGCTGAGTCTGGATCCTATTTTCTCGAGCTAAAATAATCAGACAAATAAGGCCAGAGGAGTTTCCCTGGAGAAGGATTAGCTATTGAGTAACGAATTAATGCTCCTGAATAGTTAATTTACGAGAAGATAAACCTGCACACCCCACTGCAGAAGCAGGAACGTTGTTAATGTAGAGACAACCAGTTTTGCCAGTGTGACACTGGGAACATCAGTCCAGCTGGAGCTGAGCTTATGCCAGCTCATTTTGCCAGGGTTTCTCTCCGGACCACCATGCAGCAGTTAACATCTGCCCTTCTTCCAAAGGTTATCCTTCCTGCTCAGCTTGTCTTTGTTCTTCAGTTGCGCATCACAAAGCACAGTTCTGAAATTAAAGAACTGGAAGTTTTGACTGACGGATTTCCTTCAAGGTTCTTTTGGTCTCCGCAAAAAGAACTAAACACAGCCCTGCTTTTAATAAGTGTTGGTGATATATAATAAGTTAACATTCTACCAGTGGTGTCAGTATGTAATTTCACAAGTGTGTGATACCTTCAACCTATATGGGCGTTGCTAAAGCCCAAATACACATGATTCAGTTCATTACACAAGCACACTGTGACAATATATGTAAAATTTCGGAAGAAAATCAGACCATGAAGCCCATAACAGTTATTCTATAAGCACACCAAAAAGCAGGGCAATTCTCAGTAAAGGAATAAACCACTGTTAATACAAATACCTAAGTTTTACTGCAACATTTTTTCCTGAAGCTGAAGGCACTTCATCTGTGCCTGCCTGTCCGAGATGAAATATTTTCTTGCCTCTAAAAGTAGCCCAAAACATAGATATTGTTTCATATTTTTTTAGTGATATATCTTATCAGCAAATTCATGTCACTGGGTGCCCTAGTAATAATGACAGGGAGCATTTCATTTAGTGTAAGCAGTTCTGTTGACTGAAATACTTTTAGTAGAGCTGCAGATTTCAAAAAGGTACCTGTCCTTAAGAACAGGCATGTTCTTTTACAGGTGTACATTAAGGGCTGATGAAAAAAAACTCCAAAAAGTAGTTTCTGGAAAGTTATTTAAATACAGAACCTCTGAAATTTTTGCATTTTATTCTATTGTGGCCTTAATTTTACATCTTTTAAGTCTATACCTATGTTTGTGAATATTATAAAGTATTTTTATAAATTTTGACCTACTGAAAATGTACTTTTTGGCAAACTAAATTTAAAAAATTATTTTGATTTGAAAAAAGTATTTTAGAAATGAATATTGGCACTACTGACAAATTAGAATGTTACCCTCATAAGAAAGATGGAAAAGGAGGCTCTTAATCTGTACCCCTCGCTTTTGTTTGTACTTTTTTCAATAGGTCCATATATTATTTAATGGGTTTTGTAGAGATACATTTACATGAGTTCCTATATCACATTACAACTGATGAATGCCCACCACACGGGTATGTTATGAAAGGTCACCAGGTACAAGGGAAAATGCATAATGTATGCTTGCTGAATACATTTGCAAGTTTTCTACACTCATGCACTGTAGCTACTTGGGCAACACCAAGCAGGGAAACTTCGAACATGAGTGACCCACGAACATTGTTTAACTTTACGGAGTTCCCTGGAGGTCTGTTGAGCTGGAGGTCGCTTTTACAGCACAGGCAGGGTTTGGTGCAGTGAGGATCTGGGCTTCTCTCCAGGACACTCCATGTAAATAAACCCCAGCTGTCCTGAGGCTACACCCTAAAAAGGCCACGAAGATTTCCATAATTATTTCAAAAATCTCCCTACTCCTCAAGCTTTCAGGTTTTCTTCATGCACACAGAACCAAGGGGCCGTTTGGCACGTAAATGAGAATGAGGATGAAAGCCCATGACTTCTGCTGTCTCACTGTGACTGTTCTGCAGCGATTTTTGTTGTACTCCGAGAAGCTCCAAGACAGAGAACACCTTGTAGCTTGTTTCTGGCATTAGGGATGTACTCTCTTTAGCTGTCCAGCTTTGTTAAGAACAAAAAGCACTTGCCTGCACCCACACTCTCCCCCAGCTTCTTGCCGCTGCTAGCACTCACATGAACGTCTTCCAGTCTGATCTACTGTTTCAAGGAACGCTTGAAACACAAGGGAGCAGCCTTTGGGAGCTACAGTCACTCTTATTTTAGTTGGGGAGGATTTCCACATGCCAAGAAGCATAAAAATATGCAAGTAAACATATGTTCCATCATTCGTTAGAAGACCGTGGCTGTGTGCAATATTTAAAAACTGAAATTTGGTTCTGAAAAAAACCCCCTATATTCTGGAGAATTGTGGATGAGATTAAGTATTGCACAAGCTTCTCTTGATTGCCTCAGTCAATGTGCTTGTGCATCCCTCCAGAAAGCTGAGCCTTGAGAGCCCAAATCAGGTCAAGTGGGGCTGAGTGTGTGGGGAGAAGGTGAGGTTAAAGGCAAAGCCAACGTGACTGCCCGTGCTCATCTTACCTGTGAAATCCAGCAGCCCAGGAGGGTGCAATGCAAGTTGCTCTTTTTCCAGCCTCTCCAGGCTTCAATCCCATTAGGACTGTGAAAGTCTACTTCATTATCCAGACATCTATTTCATTATGAATATCTGTCTAGACGCAGCAGAGATCAGAGTACAGCACCGCTCATGGTCCAACACACACCGCAACGGCCACGAGCGAAAAGCTGCACAGTGGCCTGAACTAACCCCTGTCAGCTCCCGTCTGCAGAGAGAACCCAGCGAGGAGCAGAGCAGCTGAGGACTCCTTGTTGCTTGCATGAACAAGCTTCCTCCCAAAGACCGAAATGAAGACTTTACAATGTGCCTGTGCATCCTCTTGCATTAAGCAAGAACGGGAATTTAAGAGGTTTTCTCCCTGTGACAATTGACGTGTTTTCAAACTGAGAAAAAATTCGAGTCGAATTAAAGAAGAAAGTAGATTCTGCTGCCATAATCTGTCGGTTTCCTATGGGTTTGGAAAGGATGAAAAGGAAGAAGCCTGAGTTAATAGCTTAGCGTGTGCCTGAAAGCATTAACACCTTCTCAGAGTAGTATCTGTCAACAGCAGTAACATTGTTAGTGGCAGTGTACACAGTGCGGCTGTAGGAACAGTTGTGCCGTTTATCACCTCCATTCTTCCCAGAAGCCCCATCCAACTGCCTGTGTTAGTTCTTTGTTTTACCACCCAGGCTTTTTAAAAATTATGTGTTGGGAAAAAAAAAAAAAAAGTAAAAAAAAATCCAGTGATAGTCTGGCAGCCTTTTTTAATCTCTTGCTTCGATACCTTGTGGATATAATTGAATCAAGTGACGATATGTTTATTTTTTTCCCCTACAAATTTTAGAAGCAGATTGTCATTGTTCCAAGCCTACTCTTAAAGTTATACCTAAGCATTTCCAGAAGTACCTACCTATGGATAGTCTCTAATTTATCTCACGGTTTTAATTCTCTGATTGTTAACTTTTACAACCAATTTAGTTAACTTTTTGAAATTAATTTATTGGGTGTTATATTGTGATGCTTTTGGTTACTGAATGTGAGACTACATAATTCAAGTAAAGGTTATCTTAAAAATATTCTCCTGGTAACTGAGATTGTCTTGTGTGGAAAAACAAAACTTTTAGAAATAATAATGATGATGATGAGAGCAAAAAGAGTAATTGTGCACGAATCTGTAGGAGCAGGGATCTCGTTCTATTCCTAAAAGCATCTAGAAAGCATGTTCCCTTTTCTGATCCAGGTTCCCCTCAGGAACTGAAAAAGTTGAGAGGTTTTTTTGAGCTGGGCTTTTTATAACATAATGTAGCAAAGCTTAAATAAAAATTTAGCCCCCAGAGAGATATTGAAGTTGGGGCACTTGGACTATCAGTTTTACTCATTCAGTCCTAGACTCAGTTTGTCCTTTTTCTTCCCTTCTTTTTTTAATTTTTGACAACTCTATTACTGAAAATTCCCAGGTGCAAATACCGTTCTTCACAATCCTTAGTGCCTGCCTTACAGAGGAAAAACCCATTTGTTCTGCCACAACATAGCACTGTCCACCCCAGATCCTCTCTTCTTTCTTCTGACAGCTGCCGGTGTTCACAAACATGCAGCAGACCTTGAACCTCTCAGAATGTGCCCAGTAAATACGTATTTCCTAAATTCTCAAGCCAGTTTTGAGCATCTAATTGGCCAGACTGCCTAAATGTAATAGTTCAAGAAATTAGCCTTAAATTCCTATTCCAATGACTGTTTTGATATCTTCATTTCATTGCCAAGTGATTTGATGTTTTGAGGAGGTTTCTTTGCTTTTTTGTTTAGTTTATTTGTTTGTTTTAGATCTGTCCCTGTGTTGTCCTGTTCTGTTTTTACCTCTCCATATTCCAGAGGGTCCCTGTAAGTGCCAGTTACTGTGGCATACATTTAGTCCTCTGACTTCCCCCTACTAAACATGCTTTCTTAACAACTCTCAACTTGCTGCACACTTGTCACCACTGGCCTGAACATGCTTTGCTTCCCACAGAGGGTTGTGTTCCCACCCCTGCCCGTCCTCTGCTTTGTGCCAGACTGAGCTCCCGCAGCATCGCCCTCTCTAGCCCTGCTCCTTCAGCCAGGGAATGTACTGACCACATGGATTAATAACAACTGCCAGTTTCCACTAAGTTTGATGTTTTCCTCCATTCTTCGTTATTTAAGTGTACCCCTTTGAAGGAGATGTTGAGTAAGGTCACAGAAGCTGTGTAGCTCTGTTCCAACCACTTCTAGACTTCTATTAGCCTTCTGATTTCATCTTCCATTGTAACAGCTGGACTGGAATCCATACAGTTCTTAACTGGAGTTCCTGCTCAAACATTTACAGCTCTTACAGCTCTAAACAGTTTGAACAATTCTGAGTGGCTTTTCTTTTTTTCTTTTTTTTTTTTTTTCACTCCACGAAACAAGGAAGTTTGGTTTTGCCAAATCACAAAATCCCCAGCTTAGCTGATTTAATGGGATCCTCAGGTTCATGACAGCAATTATAGTGCATTTGTCATGTTGTTTCCAGAAACCTTTGTTCCCCACAATCACTGTGCACTGTGCAAAGCTCTCTGCCAGGTACTTGAATCATGATGTGTTGGATTCAAAAAGCGTAGGGCCACTGTTAAACCATATCAAAAGGATTCTCTCGGCGGATCATTAAACAAATATGTTTCAATTACTTGAAAACACATGTTAACAGCGCTAACTAAATTTTCTACTAAGAGGGTGTCTGACTGTCAAATCAAAATTACGTTTCTCAGGCTGCCTGTACAATATGAATGTGTCTCCAAGTGTCCATTCTTACAGTGCAGATGCCTTTCTCCCCACAGCTTCAACATCGCTTCCCATACCGCTCCCAGCACGCAGAGTGCCTTCAGTGGACAGCACTCACAGAAGGGAAGACTACTGAAAAAATATTCTTTTGATACCCCTCTCATAAAGCGCATAATCTTATGTGCTATTGATTTACCATAACCCAAAGCCTACAAAGAACACAGAATTATTAATTTCCTTATGGGATTTTGCATGGTGATTTCACTACAGCATCCGAATTCTTTGAAAACATTAATGAACCGATCCTCCCCACACCCTTTTGAAGTAAGAGGATATTTTTATCACTATTTTACACAGGGGGACTGGAATATTTAAGATAAAAGCCAAAGTGTTCGGAGTGTCAGCTAATTTTGTTTGCCAATTTTGAAAGTCTAAGGATCTGAGTTTTCCAAAAGCTAAGGTTTTTTAAAGCCCTTTTATATGTTCGGAGCAAAGAGCCTGATTACACCAGTTGCTGCAGCAAATGCAAAGTTTTGCACATGTTCAACGTTTTTCGATATGAAGCTCTTGTTGTCTCAAAACAAGCACTCAAAACAGAGGGACTTGAAAAAGTTTGTTGTGAATGTTGAGTCCATTGCCTTAAAGGAATCATCACTCTGGCCAAAAACCAAAAAAAAAGTGTTCCTTCTCTTCCTTTGTGTCTTTCGTGAGATTTCATCCATCTTACACGAGAAATGAGAGTTCGTGCAGAGCTCTGCTCTCTTCACTGAGTGACTCCAGATCATTCAGTGAATTGAATTCAAGTAATTCCACCAAAAGGGCTGGAAAAAAAATAAATTATAGGTTTTATCTGCTTAAACTGAACAATATGTAAGACAACTGTATGCAAAGGGTGACAGTGACATGAATTATCATACATGAGCATTCTGATCACCACTGAAAAGCCTTAGTCCAGGGATTGAGGAAAAGATACTGACAGGGCAGTGCCAGAGAGATGCTTTGGGGAGAAATAGATTGAATTGCAGACAACTGATACGTTAAACATTTTTTTTTTTTTTTTAACAGATTACTGATATCTTCCTCCTCAAATTCTTTCATTATGACCAAATTTGAAAGCTATTCCACTGTAAAAGGCTCCCCTGATGCCTAAATTTCATTCTTGGCTCTTCCATTCTCTGCTAGCACAGGATATCTTGCCAGGGAACTATGGCCACTCAGTCATGCAAGTGCCGTTACACACACGAGTACACCTACATATGAGCATTAAAACTAACACCAACATTCTTGTGATTCTCTTTCTACATATAGTATGAGAACCCTTTTTTTCCCCACTTCTGCAAAGCAAAGGCGTGGAGTCAGCACGTGCCCTCCGGAAAGGGCTCACACTGCAAGGCAGGTTAATGCCCAACAGGGAAGTCAGAAGCACAAAATGAGGGGCTACAAAATGAATGTGCAGAATAGAGTGAAAGTAGGAGGTCGCTGAAGAGCTTTTAACAAGTCACAAGACCATGACTCAGATTGTCAAACTCCTGTTCATTCTGAAAAAGCATTTTGCTCGTTGTAATGTTTAGTAGCGATACTGTATTGATTTGAGGTGATAAAATCTTCCTTCCTGCGCCGATCTCTCAAGATTCTGCAGTTTCTAAATATGAACTGAGCAGGCAGAGTGGTGGGGGGTTGTTGTTAGGAGAAAGATGGAAGGGGATCAAGAGACAAAAAGTTAAGGAAAGAACTAGCGGAAAGAAAGAATAGCTAAATACTTAAATAAATACTTGAAACTTAAATAGAGCCAAAATGATAGAAATGCCTTCAAATGGATTTGAAGGAAAACGTAAGACACGGTAAAAATGACCCATTCTGAGAGGGGAGAAAAAGTATAAAGCATATGAAGTTGTGGAAGGGTATTCAGATAAATATTATTTCAGACTAATTTCAAACCCAAAACTTTCCCCACCCACAAGCCAGTTCACCTGCACATGGAAACTGGTTTATTAGGAAAATATTTTATAGTTTCAATATATTGTATCATATTCAGCATATATGTCACTGAATTTCCTTAGCACCTCCAATGTCTGGATGTAGGAATTGTGTGAAGGCAGTACAGCTTCTAGAGCTTTGCAGTGGAATCTTCAGTGCTTAAAACTATTTATCGTGTAATTCTTTTTTAATTTCTTGATCTTTAATGTTTCAATGAGTCTCAGATGAAATATCCCAGAGCAATCACAGAATTAATCTCCCTGTATCTTTCAGAATGTCCAACATACACATTTTCTTCTCACTTTCTCTAATATGCGAACAAGAGCAGGAGAGTGTCACAGAACGTTAGAAAGGCTAAAATAATGCATGATTTAAAGGTCAAAAGGAGGGAAGGTAAACTCTGTGAACCAGATGAGACAGCAAAGCCAGACTATGCAGTAAGATTATGGTGCAAGATGAAAATCACTATTTCTGAGTTTAATAGCAGTATTGGGATATTCCTGTTTGGTTTTTTGTTTTGTCCTGTTTGGGGTGTGGTTTTCTCTGTTTTAAGTTTTTTTTCTCGTCTCTCTCCAAAATAGGAATTCCTAATTTACATGAAGCCATCACAGTTCTGAGACCAGAAACACTTCACTATGGTTCCCAGACCTCTTAATCTCAATTAGAGTAGACTCTCACCCACTATTTCAAATCTGAGAGAGATGCCAAAACTAGGCTAAAAGGTCAGAACCTTTGGTCTATTCTTCATTACTGTGCATTATAAATTTACACAGAATATGGAGAGTGAATATAAACTTCATTTGGGAGGAGGTATCCAGAATGCCAACCCTGAAGGTCCTCTAGGAACAAGACTTACCTGCCAGGTGAGTGTGTTGCCAAGGGAACCCCAGCCAGTTTACCCTTCTGAACTGCCTTCTAGAAGGGAGTCTCTTCCACCCTCTCTCTCTTTTACTTCCCTTCTTTTCCAGCGTGTCAGGAAGACTACTCTCTTAGGAAAAACTCAGAATGGACACACTAGAGTTAGAAGTCCTGAAGCCCAAAAAGCCGATAAAACTGCTTAGAGACAGAGTTTTGTGTCCATAAACAGCAAGGTATTTCTTCGCGATCGCGGGCAGCTCCCCAGCTAGCGCTGGACAAAAGAGCTCCAAGGTGGTCAGTGTAAAAGCAGGTAATTTATACGAATTTTAAAGATGATTACAACATCCCTACATACATATTCATACTATTACATTATTAGATTACAATATTCATAGCAGGTGGAGTTAGGGCAGAGTCCAGGGCGTGGCCTTCATTTTGGGGAATAATTTGGTGGTACATCCTGTTACTTCATCACTGAGTCTGGGGTCCCTGTAGTCTTCCTCACTATGACCTCTCTAACTTTCCATTGTCTTTGTCCCAGTCACTGAAGCTTGGAGAAAGCCCTGGCTTCAGGCCTATTTTACCTATTCAGATGTCTACCCTAGCTTACTTTGCCTTAATTTATTACCTTTAGGCCCTTTGTGTAGTGTTCCTAACATTCTTCTGTGAGTTTGGGTCCGCTGAGTTGAACAGAACAAGATCTCCTTTTTACAGGATAGATATAACAGATATGGAGGGGGTCTTCTTAGTACAAGATGTATTGATTAGCCCTTTGAAGCTTTACTTCGCTTCACTCCCTCTGCTAGCCCCACTAATAGAAATATCAGGACCAAAGCTGCGACTCCCACTGAACACACCCTCCTGCCTCCCTGTTTGCTCGCTGCTCTGGGCGCCTGCAGAACCAGCCTCTGTGTTCAGTAGCTCCCCACAACCACTTCTTCCACAGCTTTGCCCAAACAGTTTGGAACTCAAAGCCTTTGGCATCCATCACATTTCAAATTACAGAGCTCGTTGTCATAAAATATACTGTGCAGGGAAGAACGTTCATGTGTTTCAAACTTGCCATTTAACTCTTGTACAGTAAGGAACAGTGAATAGTTGTTGCCTAGTCCCTTTCTCCATGACTCATTATTTCATATGCCTCAATCACCTACTTTTCAGGTTGAAGTGTTCCAAAACTACATTCCTTGTATTCAGGCTGTTCAGTACTTTAATTGGTCCTCTCAGCCTTCTTCATACACTTTGCAGTTCTACTACGTTTATTTGAAATGTGTAGGACAACACCAAGAAGCAGGCACGCCAAGGATTTACAAAACTATGTGTTCTCTTTTCATTTTTGGGCTCTTTTGACAACAGAGCTGATGTTTTCATGGCATTTTTACAATAACTCCAAGGTCTCTTTCCTGACTAATAATGTCTATTTGAGAGCCCATCGTCATGTATGTACATTTTGGGCTGTTTTCCTTCTTGTGCATTGTTTTGCATTCATTGACAGTCAGTTTCATTTTTTATTTTTTTTGTCCAGTCCCTCAGTAGCTGAGATGCTCCTTCAACTCTTCGTTGCTAGTTCTTGTTTCCACTACCTGAATAATTCAGTTTCAGTAATTTTTTTTCAGTTGATGTTAGAACTCCTTTTTGAAACGTTTTCGTGAATGCACTAAACCCTCTGGATCCAGCACACTTACCTGGACTGCACCAGTAATCTGTCCTCTATTCTAAAATCTGAACATGTATTCCTACCCTCAATTATAAGCCCAGAGTCTGTGAAGTAACCTAACAGATTTGTGAGACATGGCTTGCCTCTACAGAAAGGTTAGATCTGCCCATAGGTTTGTTTGTCCCACCTCTTGACCATAGCAATTAACAAATTGCTTAGCCATGCTTATTACATTTTTAAATTCTTTTGTGTAGAAAGCCAGAGCTTCTTAAAAATCCCCCAACCAACAAAACCAGAAGAGCAATTGCCTGTTTATAAGTCACTGATACTAAGGGCAACTGAAGCAATATGTTTCATGTCAGTGTTATTCAGCTGTTCTATATTTGACCTTTAGTCCTTTCAGCTAGCAAGAGACTTCTATTAGTATTCTTTATAAAAATTATTAAATATCTTCTATTTGGTCTTCAGTTTGAGACAGTTTGCTCCATTCTTTGAATCATTCCAGTTGGAAGAAAGCTTGGAAGCTTCATCTAGCTCAGCCTCAAAGTTGTTGTTCCACCCTCCAAGCAGCGTTGTTCAATCCTCAAAGCTGATTAAGTCACACAGGGTTTTGTCCAGTTCTCTGCCCTTGGAGGTGTCAAGAAAGATTTGACAGCTGCACAGGCAACTTGTTCCAGTGCTCAGCCATCCTCACCATTAGAAACACCTCCAGTTCAATTTAGGACCACTGCTCCTTGATCTTCCACCATGCACCACAGCAGGCTTGCCCTGTCTTCTCAGCCTCTCTGGCCAATGCAGGGCTGCTGTTAGGCAGCCAAGCTAAAATCAAACCCTACTCCCTCAGCCTTTGCCCTGTACTCCAAGCCCACACCACAAGCTTGCAAAGGTTCCTGCTGGTCCTTTCCAGCCCTGCCCTCGGGCACGTCAGCTGCACCTCCCACCTCCCCCAGCTTGGCCCTGGCCAGCTTGATGAGGGTGCTTTTGATCTCTTCAACCTCAAATGACAAATTTACCTATTTCTTGCCAAGGACAGTCCTGACGAGTCTCATTTAACATATCCCACAAACTCCTTTGAGATTTCTACCTCCTTCAAGGTCTCTATTACGGCCTCTTCTCTTGGACTAAGTTTTTTCTGAACGACTGCGAGTCAGCCCTTACACAGGTGGAGAAGTATTTAATTGTTGACTTCCACTTTTAGCAAATGATTTTAAAACTTTCGTATTTCAAACTATCTTTGTTTTTCCTCATACGAACACAGCCTCCACCTTTTTATTTTCCATATCGAAGGGTACAGATTTTGATTTCTAACCGCCTCCTTTATTTGGCTGTCCAAGTATTTGTTCCCCTCCCTGCCCTTCACCACAAAGGCTGATTCGATGGATACCTCAGCTGAACAGCTTCAGCATTTATCTGCCCCTTACAGATGATTTTTAAACATTCCCTTCAGTTTTAGTTTCCCCTTCCCAGGTTAAACACTGTAGTGACTTTTCTGGGCTTCCCCCCACAGCTTACAAAGGCCATTGGATGGGAGTGATGTATGAACTTTGAGGCATCATCTGTGTGCTGCTCAGGCATTGGTTTTGGTGCCTAGGAGTGTAATCTGCATCATAGTCCCTCCTGACACTATTTGACCCACACATAATTAAGCCACTAATTACTATGGTGTTTTTTAAAGACTCTTTTCCATTATGTCACTGTCTTGGTGCAGGTTGGGATAAAGAACAGGAACTCAGCCATTGAATTTGAAGGCAAATATGTTTCATGTTAATCATATCGTTAACTCATTCACTGCTTTTCCAGGCTCCTTCAGAATACAGAACAGCTAAATATCTATATCTAAAGTTAGTCTATCAGAATATATTTTCTTTTTGAAGACATCTCTAAGTAAATGAACCAATGGCTTCAATGAAATGCAAGGTACAGTAGCCTCTAAGTGCATTTGGTGGCTAGCTGTGAAAGCAATGTTTTCATCATCTTACTGTGATACTTTATGAAATGCCACTGCAAGTATTCAGTTAAAAACAATGCGAGCTATGAAGCAGACTAACATTCAAACCACAAAATAAAAATTGTTTCAGTTAAACACTTTTAAAGCATGACTTAATCTACTGTAGCTTCCAGTAAATGTTAGACTCAGTCACCACCCGTAGATCTTAGATGTACAACAGTCATGCTACATAAAACCTTAAGACCTAATGGGTATACCAAAATTAAACTTAAAACAACAGGGAAATCAGGAATAATTTTTCCAAGAGCACTACATAGTAGAAAAGTGAAATGGGCCATGCAAATGTAAATTACATCCACTCTCTATTAAGGCAGCTCTTGCATTTTCCTGCAGGGAACACTACATATTTTACAATTCTAGTGGATGAATTTTCTAAGAATGTTTACTTTCTCTAAAACTAGATTTCCTCATGCCTGTTTACAGACTCACATTTTTAAAAAGCCAATCAAAGTTAAAGACAACTACTGAGGAGTCCAAATGATTTTCGTGGTGCACCACTTTGCCAACACAAATCTACTTTTTCCATTATGTTGTCAGGTTTCCAAATACTACCTGCTACCTTCTGCTGCCAAAGTACCAAACCTTGCAAGACACTCAGCTGCCACAACAGAGAATATCCCAAAACATCTGTTCCAATGAGTAGATGCCTCATTACCTTCAGACTGCTGTGGAAACTTCTCCCATCACCACGAATGACTTTTCCCAATAATCCAATCAAGTTCTTGTGCTCTGTCAGTTTGACAGGACAGCAGATATGATTTTCATGTGTGATCTTAATCACAGAATCACAGAATACTCTGAGTTGGAAGAGACACACAAGGATCATCAAAATCCAACTCTTTGCCCCGCACAGGACAGCCCCAGGAATCACACCATTTCATATAACCTCTAGAAATCTATAGGTGTCTCTGGATACGACTCTGCACAAGTCTTTGTTTACTGCCAGCGTAACACAGCTTGTTACAATTCCATAAAAATCAGTGGCTGTGATTTTTTTAATTGGTTGGCTTTCACCATGCCTACACATGAAGCACCAATATGCTGAAGCATAGCTGTGCAGGCCTGCATGCAGTTAAAGGGAGCCACTCAAAAGGAATAACCAAAATATTTGCTACTTGTGTGCTTAGTAATGAAAACCAGGTCTTGCAAAATGTGTATGAAGATGCAGAGTCCATTATAAGTGGCACAGTCTCTACAGCCTCACTGACAGCTGCACTGTTCTTTCTCCTGTATCCAGCTCCATCCCCAGTAACAAATATTCACAGCCTCTCAAGCCTATGCTTCAGATAGCTCCTATAAATTCAGATAGCTCCTATAAATTCACTTTCCTGCAATGACAACAAGCAAGCAAATGAGTCACAGCACAAACTATACCCTTTATACTGCCTTTGTCTGTTTTCCTAAGAATTTCCCAGTGGAACGAGATCTTAACATCCTTTTCACACTTGCAACACCGACATGATTTAACCCTGCACGGTATAACAGAGGGAAATCAATGAAATGTATACTTCAGATAAATATTATTACTTAAATCAGTTTTTAAGGAACAAGCCAACAGGTAACAGTCAAAGCAGATTGGCAAGAAAATGAAATGAATTATATCATGCCTCCACTGCCTCCCAAATACTCTTTGCCTTCTACCTAACTGGCAATCTGACAAAAAGTTATTAGGCACTGAAAAGTTACGAAAAGTTCTGTCAGCACTGTGTGTTGAATGCGCTCTGAAGCACCTTCTGCTTATGAAGTCTAGATGTGTTCACAGTATGTAACAAAATAAATGTACAATAGTGCAGAATATTACTCAACAGCAATCTAAAATTCAAAAATCCTGCTTCAATCTGCTATAATCTCTGGAAACGTTTCGTTTATGCTAGTTACAAATGCTAAATACATACCTAGCTATCAAATGCATAATCAACTTCTGATGGAATCACTTCTCATGTCAGTGTGGCAATTTCCTCAACGTACTTTTTTTTTTTTTTAAATGTCCCTGGAAAAGTGTTGCAAGTCAGTTGAACCAATTCCACTCACGGCTGTGCAAAACACATGAGGAAAGGATGAGATCTCATCAGTTTTATGTTTTGACTATCAAAATGGTGCATGCACAAACCTGTCTAAAAACCTTTCAAAACTGCCATGAACATTTGTGTGTAAGTCTTACATACCACATCAGCAACGAATGCCACAACTGTATTTATAAGCAAAACTCAACATGCCTCTTGCAGATGTGAAACAGTACCAATAAAAGAAGCTGCACAAAAAAAAGCACACATTTTTATATGAAACACTAAGAATTTGAAAGAAATCCCATAAATCAAAAATGGTCTCTACAACTTTAGCTGTATCAGGCACCAAAGTCATCAAATTAATTCTGAAATCTTTTTGTTTATTATGATAGGGAAATATTAAAATGACCCTTGCCCTTAATTCTACAGAAACGACATCACCTTGCTAAGTGGGCAAGAGTCAAATCCTAATTTTCAGGTTTAGAACTATGTTCATAGAAGCCTTTTCCAGAGCCAGTATTTTCTCAGTTCTCACTATGCTACCAGCAAATCCCATGCTCACCACAGCTATATCACCTATATCCCTTTAAAATGCAAATAGGAGGATTCAAGTCCTCTCACCTCGGTATTTTTAACTTGTAATGTCTATTTCTTAAGGAATTACTCCTTCCTCTTTGAACTTCCCCAAGGAAGATTTCCTCTGCAACACTGTCTGCTCCTCCCAGAAGTGGTCCTGAAAGCTTGTACGGGCAGTTCCCATTTCCTTCTTCAGAAACCCCCGGAAAATGTCCCTCCAATGTGCCAAGAGTGAATTCTGCAGTGTGCTTCATGGGTGGGCTGGAAGCTCCGTGCTTCAGACAGCTGCCTGACATTGCTTAAACTAGTTACTGGGCTTCTTTTCTTCCTCTGCTTTTCCTTAGTTTGGGGAAATCCATATGCTGACATTTGCACAGCTCAAACGCACTAGAATGATGCTCCTAAGGCCAAGAAGGCTGTCAAGGTTACCATACAGCTACACATAAACTACTCTGTTTCTGAATATTAATAATTTACTAGAAGATACAAATACACGTATTTTATAATGTAACAGTACTTGTCAAAGTCAGAGATTTTTCATAACAGGCAAAAAAATACATTTTTGTTAGAAACACAATTCACATTATACTGCTCTTAATAAATTTAAAAATTTATTTGAAGTAATTAACAAACCTATTTACAGCTGAATTAAACTGAAAAAAACCAAAACAGACACATTTACAACCGAGTAACAGACTAAAAACCAGAAAGACAAAAAATTAAGAGCAATTTTTGTAAATATTTTTGTGCCTCTTGGCACTACGTATGGTATCATCAATAGATGCTAAAAATCTAAGGATAAACTGGCATCTTAGTGCTGAGCATGAATGTGTTCTAATATTAAAATCTGTTATATGCTTACAAATGAAAAACAATTTTAACGTAAGGAAGCTGCAAGGAAAATAATTTAGGGGGTTAAACCAATTTTTCTAACATGTGAATCAAAAAACCTCTCAAAATTATTTACAAGAGGAAAGCAGAAGTCACCCTATTCTCACTTGCTATCCATCAGTCCTGCTTGAAATGTGGAAGAACTCAGAACTAAATCCTATTTTTTTTCTTGGGAACATGAAGTAAAAGATTTTTTGATGTCCTTGGTTTAAGGCCCAGCGTGACATTTCCTTGAGAAAGGCTTCTAACAAAGTTTCTTGGCATATCCTGTTCTTGCTTCCTGCTCTTCATTTTCATTTCTAGTGAAAAAAAGAAGTGTTATTAGAAATATGGAGACATTCAATAAACATAAGTAGAATTCAGCCTACCTGGACCTCCTTTTCAGAATACGTCTAAGGATTTTTACACATATTTCTTGCCCTCATTGAAAGCCTAATTTTGATACACAAAAATATAATCACTCTCAGCTCAGTAATCCAGTGTGTTAATTGCTTAGAAAGTCCAGTGATTAGATCCTCAACTGACATGAGATGCTATTAAAAAGGCACAGTGGTCTACACAAAGATGTAGAAGTATGCAAGAATATTATTAATCTTTACTATTATAGAACAGTATTGAAAAATGAACACTACCTCAGAGAAAGTTTTGCCTATTTAATCTGAAAACAGCTCTTCCTCTCAAGGATTTGGTCGTGGTTTATTCTTCTCTCGTAATGCATGCTTTTGAAAATAAATCGTATTTTATGTTCAGTTAAATCTTGAAGAATCAAAAATCTATTCCCTATTTCAGAATGTGGTGCTTCATTACATCGTTTCTTAATTCCAGAGTAGTGGCTGACTTTGGTAACTTCATAACCCAGTCTGCAGTAGTAGATATATCCACACTGATATAACTGTATCACTTTGCCAAATAAGTAACTACTTATTAGGCAAAGTTCAGAGTCGGATTTTCAGTTTCTAGAAAATTAACCGTAATACAACCTCAATCTCTCTCATGAATGCAGAATAACACATCTTCACATATACGTGCTCCCTCACATCAGTTATTTAAAAACATGTATGTGCTGTGAAAACCAGTGTATTGCTACACAATTGAACTATTCCATAAGAACAGCAGACTAAAGCTTTCAACTGTCTTGGATCTTAACAGCCCAATAAGATCATTAATTGTATTTCTGAAGATAGAGAGGAAAAGGAGACAACTGGGCAGAGATGAAAGGAAAACTGTAAGGATTTAGTGCATTAAAATCTGCTGCAGGTGCCATGCCCTGAGAAAGGCAGAGGTTTTTATAAAATTGTGAACAACAGACATTCGTGAACACTGTCCGAAAAAAGTATTTGTAACTCATTTTGTTACAGTTCTCTCAGAGAGAAGCCATGTAATTGTAGCAGACTTCCACAGCATACAACCTGCTAGTGTTATTATCAGCAATATATTAGAAGGAAAATAATTTCTCAATATTGCTTTAAAATAATTTTTTTTCCTCGGTTACTGTTTTTGTCCAGACTAGCCCGAAATTTTAAGCAATAAATCCTGAAAAAATCTGTATCCTTTAAAATAAATCAGTGTGGTGTGGTAAAACAAAGCAAGCAATTAAAAACAGGTACGGAAATTATTAGAGGATTTTACTTCTTGATAAACCACACTTGTGCAAAGACAAAACTGTTACTAAAGTTCACCAAATTTCTCAACAAGTACACAGACAATTTTAGGTGGAAGACCTTAGCCCCTGGGGGAGAGGTTTTCCCAACAGCCTTGTAGTAACATTGAATTTTGACTAGATATCAAGTAGATACCTGGGTTAGACATTCAGATGTTTGTTTTTAACGGCTGCACTATTCAAACCAAGGGCTTGGTGCACTAACACAGCAAAACCTTGAGCAGCAGCCTTGCTTTTGCACCTCCTGTACAAACAGCTACCGATGCGGTGTCACACCCCCAGGTTTTGACACCTACCAGACCCTTGGGGTACTCGCAGAGCTGTCTGGCCCAACAAGACGTCCTGTCGGATGCGTTTCGCAGACACGGGGTCCTGCAGGCCGCCCGACACAGTGTTCGACGTGGAACTGCAAAGGGAGCCAGCAAACAGTTTGCTTTCAGTACAGTCACTGAGCTGTATTATAGTAGTTTAGGCCTTGCTGTGTGGAAACACTTCAAATGATACCACCCAGTGTTCGTGGAATCCTAACAGAATGCAAAGAAGAAACTAATTTGTGGTGCGTATCTATGGATATTATTCCCCTTTTTCCCCCTTCAAAAACTTACAAGAAAGTTCTTGTTTTCAGTTGGAAACAAACGTTGCCACTTGTGTTAAAATGCAGAACAATATGCCACAGTTTTTTCTGGAAACCACAGAAGCCAGTTTGGTGGTCATCACACGTAAATTATAGTAAGAAATAATCTTAAGGCATGTTACGAAATCCTTGAAGTGACCAAGCTGTGTTTATTGAAGAAATCACATTTTTTTATTGCTACAATAATTTTTCTACAGCCTCCAACACAGTTGGAGGGGGTGGCTTCATGGCAGACAATACTTTTTAGCTAAGCTGCAAGAAAGCTGTTATAGCTTCAAATTCATTAAGAAAAAAACTCTATATTTTAAAGCCTTTTATGTGATGGACTTAAGGCCTACAGTGAAAATTATGAACCTATCTGATCTCACCCTTTTGCAATTGCCTCACTAACTTCCTTGGTTCCACTCTGCCAGACAGCCTCATAAACAAGCTAATTGTATTTATGTCCCAAGTTTCTACATTTTTCCTATTCCCATAATAAATATTGTATTATTACCACTTTATAGTCCCCTAAGTTACACTTACCTTCTTAATAATAATTTTCTGCCTAAATAAAAATATACAGCAAGCAGCAAAGACCAAGGTTTGTCTTGTGCCAGGCCTAAAAGTCTATTCATCCTTGCTTCTTGGAAGAGAACTTATGGCAATAAGGATTTAATGTTATTTGGTAAAGTAGTCTCTACTACGACTGACTTGTTTCTTATCCATTAGCCTCAAAATACAACTGTTTGAAATTATATTTCTAAGGTAGACAACATGTCTGAAATTCACATTTTTATTCTGATGTAAGTAGGAGCTCAATGAGTGAACCACTTCAAACGGACAGCATTGGAGAGAAAAGGGGGAAAAAGTAATGAAGAGCAAGGATAGGAGGCACTATCTGAAAAATAAGAGCATATTCCTCCCCTCCTTCACAAATAAGTTTTCATTCCTTTGCTTCATCACCAACTGCTAGACGAAACCATAAATAATTTCGGTTTACAGACAATTTACAGTCTGAGGCAGAAGAAATAATCCCTAGAAAAGGAGTAAAAAGTTGTGGGATTTTCCTGTAGTGGTATTCTAACTTTGGAACTGGGAAATACATGCTTGAGACACAGAAGAAACAAGATGAGCAGAAAGAACTAGTCTTTTGGGAAGAAATAACCATCTGTATGTCTTGAAATCATTACACAGTTATTACAAAAAGAGTAGCCCACAAGTCTGTCTTGGAACTTTTTCCTTTGGACTAGAGAAATCAGGCTCCAAAAGTTCCAATACCTCTCCCTAAAGGAATCTAGTAAAAACTAGCTTGGTTTCAGAGAGCATGTGATTTATTTTGCTAAATTCATAATCAGCTATTTGAAAAATTGTATGAGCAGTGCCTCTTTTCTCATTCTGGAGCAACACAGTTTATTTCTCATCCAAGCAAAACAGCTTAGAACAGTAACTGATAACAATTAGAACAGTAACGTGAAACTGCACCAGGTGGATTTGTGATCTTCTAGGAAGATTCTCTGTCTCAAAGATGATAATTTAAAAAAAAGGTACTTAAGTTCCTTCCATATGCTGTGATCTATCTATAGAACTTGTTCCTACAGTCCTGAAATATTCTTCAGAAGACCCACATGGTTGTAGCTCCACTCACTGTCTAGCAACTCATAACATGATTTTAAAAAAAGGTTGTGTCAATTTTTGCTTTTGGAAATAGAAAATAAAAAAACAAAGGCAAAAAGCAAAAAGCTGTTTCATCAGTACTGATCTCATAGCTAATCAGGCTTTAAATAAATTAAAAACCCTGCAAAACAACCAAACAAAAAATCCACAAAAAATTACAAATCTACATAGTGTCTATTCAGTTTCAGCTTTAATGCTGTTCTTACTAACAAGCCTCCTTCAGGGTCATAAAACAGATGTGACGATATGAAAGTTTTTCCTAGAGCAGACCACAAAAACGCAGCCACAGTATCTGAGACTGAGAATTAATTATTGGGGGAAAATAAAAGCTGATCAAGTAAGTATCGTCATATTTCTTTTTCTCCTCTGCTTTCTGTTGCATTTATCAATATTTCCTATACGGTAATAATTCTTTTTCTTTTGACACATTGTTAAAGTACAATAACAGTGAAAATTGATAGTAAGGTTCATTCTTTATACTTTAAGTGTTGCATATATATTATATACAGCAAAAAAGACAAAGGCTTATTTTGTTTTAATGTACAATGATGGCTGGATCACATAAAGACCTTTTGTTGCTTTCTAATGTGTTCCAGCAAAGGCAGAACATTTTCAAACAAATCAGATGTTTAATTGACGATGGAATTTCTCTTTTCAGAGTTATGTGTCATCTTTCTATTTTGAGTAGGCAGCAGGTACACAAGACATAGTAGTTTATCACTATTAAAACAGAAGTTCCTAAATAGAGTTAGAAAAAAAATAAATAAAAGAAAAACGTACTGAACTTGCCAGGAAAAATAAAGAAAATTGAATTCAAACTTTTTTGAGTCAAAACATGTCATATGCAGGTTCAGACGACTTGTAGGAGATGTTTCAGATTGGAAGTGTCATATATTGATTGAAATAAGAGTACAAGAAATGAACACAAACTCATTCCGTAGAGAAGAGTTAATCTTACCTTAATACCTTCCTTTTTCTCTGAGCAGCAGAAGTCATTGCCATATATGAGGGCTTCTCAAATGCTGAAGCCGAATTTTTGTTTTTTAAGGAAGAGAGATCCAGTCTGAAATAAAAGAATTATACTTTCGTAGAACACATTCTGAGTAAAAGTTCAGTGAACTTGTTCTTAACTGTAAATATATGCTAAGTTGAAAACCAAAACTGGAAATTCCTTTCACTGATATTACTTGAGGCAGCTTTGCAGACTTCACACAAGCATGGTACCTTTAAGTGCACAGGTTAAGTATCTATTTTTACAGACTGGAAACATGAGGCCAAGAGGAAGTAGATTGCTTGGAGCATCCCAATCAATTTCAAAAGCACTCTATTTCTTTTCAGTACCTGTCTTATAAACCAGGATAAGCTTCCAACTTCATCTCTTGTCACTAACACACCACTGTTTTCAGACAATGGCAGAACTGAATCTCATATTGATCAAAACCGAGGGTTTGTTTATCAAAATGCTGCATTGACAAATACAACAGACAGAAATGGTAAAACCCAGCTGCAAAGACACACAGGATTAAGTTACTTGGTAATATGTCTCGCCCATATACAAGGAAAATACCTTTGCACAATGCTGGTGCTGCACGGCTGGGACTCCTTCCCGGATGAGTACGTAGACACTTCAGTTGTTTCATCTGCACCGTCGTAGAGAATGATCGTCGAGTTCATGATCGCTTCGTCGCACTCCGGGATCACATCGTGGGTGGTGTCCATAACACCGGCCTTCTGGCCCGGTGTCTCTGTGCCTTGGGCACTGACCTCCTCTAGGCCTGCAAGGTGCAGAGCCTTCTTTACCACAGTCTCTGTGCAGCAGCTTTGTACCGGCTTTCGGCAGGATTCGGGTGTGTACACTATAGGGTGGACTTCCTTGGCGAGAGAATCCTCCAGGTGCTGGAGACTGGATTGCTTGGATGCGGCTGGACTTTGAGCTGCTACTGGAGAGTCCATTAGCTTCCTCCTCGTTCTTTTCTGTGGTGGTTCTGTATATTCTAACACTTTTTGTGTACTTTTAGTCATTTCTTGTGGTGGTGTACCAAAAGAGGTACCTGTGAAACACAAGTAACAATGGTTACCACACCGACCTAGACCTACTGCTCAAATCCTGCTTTTTCCCCTCCTCTTCCCTACCGAGAAGTTATTAGAAAACTCTGCTGAAATTACAAACACTATTTCATTTATATATTAATTTGGTCATATATAAATGAAATTATTTCTACTGATGGTATTTATTCTGTGACACTCAAAGTGTTATAAATATGCATAGGTTGGTATAGTTAATCCCGGAGATAATACAAATAATCTCAAGCAAGATATGACACATGTCAAGAGGGAATCGCATAGTAAGAGTATTGAAAGTGCTCACATTATCATGACAAAACTCATTTTAAGATGGTACAATCACAGTAATCTGAGCTGATCACAGCCATTTTTAACTCAGCAAGTACCATGCAGAATAACGAGAGGTTGTTGTAAAAGGAAGGACATAGAAGCACTTAAGAGGGACAAAATTCTTTGACATTGCAAATGAGAATGTAGGGTTTTGGAAAAGGGACAAGAAGTAAGTTACCTGGATTTTGTCATCCTAATACATCAACTGTGTGGAAGAAAGCTCTTTAAAACCTTCCCCTGCCCTCAAAAATAAAGCAAATAATGTAGCAGTAACTGGCCATTCTCATTCATCCTGATCTAAACTGTTTTTCTTGAAATGTTATAGTATTTCTATTTTCAAGAGGGTGGTAGTAAAGGCAATGTCCGAAGTAAGACAGAAATGGTCTTTTTAAATTCAAGTTTTCAGTAAAGCAGAATCATTTTAAGACACAGCCCACTGTTCAAATAGTTAGGCAAGTGGTGACTTACATAGTTAACAACAAAAAATTAAGGAATTTTTTTTTTTTTAAACAAATCAAGTGCAGGAGAGGGTTGTCACAAACCCCAAGTGCTTCTACATTTAACTCCCAGTGCAAATTTAAGAAATGAAGCCTAGTATCCTTAAAATGCCTATGGATTGGCTCCACTTCAGCTGGCAGCCACAGCTTCATACTTCTCCTTTCTGCATTGCCTACTCCATGCCTATGAGCAACTAAACTGCAAAGAGAACTCCTGCTTTTTAAATTGCTGCAAGTTACTTAGGAATTAGCTATGGTATTCCTAGAAGAGTGTTGATAAATATTTATTTCTTCTAAAATTTCATTTTATTTTTGCCTCAGAGTAAGAAAGTTATTTTGAACTCCTCAGTCTGAATGCTTCTATAGTTTTCTCATGTGTTAGCACTTAGGGCATTTTAGCTGTTCCAAAAAAGTTCTTTGAAGAGGAGGAAGATTGATTAGAAACACGTATGTATTGCATTATTCTACCTCCACAAGTTTGATTTCTTACAGAAAACAAGGCTTAAATGATTGTAGTCTTTTCTCTGTTTACCACTTCTCAGCCCCCATTTAATTTTGACCTCATTGCTCAGTGGCAACCCACTTTGCCAAGATGCTTTAAGAATGCCAGTTCCCCAAGTACCCTCAGAAATCAGATGTCTTATGGAAAAGACCCAAACAAGATCCTCATTGAAGGAAAACTGATGAAGAGGGATGATCCCAGCACCATTTTTACCTACAGCCTTTGGTACCAGACATGCCACAGCACGGATTCCTCGTGCCCAGCTATGAGATGATGCCCAATTAGAAGATATAAAATAGACTTATAACAAGAGAGCAAAGGATTTAAAGACTACAGTGAAACCTAGAGCTGTTCTAGGAGGAGAGAACAGGTAATATCAAAGTGTGCACAAGTAGCAAGTAAATGAAATGTTAACATATAGGCCACAAATCTACTCTGTGTTGCCAGAACTTAATTCGATAACACAACCATTGGAAAAAGAAAGCAAACATTTATTCATGACTCAAGGGCTCAGTTTCAGAATGAACAATGTTTAAACCACTACGGTTCAACAAATACGTAACACCTTATCCAACAATGCATAAGCAAGAAAGGCAGGTTCATTTCAGATAAACTGCTTATGAGAAAAAGATGTCTGGACAACCACACACAAAACAATTACAACTCAATTCTGTTGCTTTCACTTGGAAGAAACACATACGTGGAAGACTCAGGCCTGAGAGGATGACCTGACATGAAATAGCTGAATTGTGAATTTGGGTATGTGTGTGCCCGGGTACAATTCACCTTATGTACATGCAGGATTCCCTTTCGTTAAAATGCAAAATACATTATTTTCTAATTGTCTAATCCATGATCAGCATTTACCAGGGGAAATGCAGCAGGTTGTTGAGACACAGTAGCTTGATTGTAATCTAAACACTAGGCTAATTCAGGATATTCCTCATGAGCAGTGGAATGGAAAGGGTAGTAGAACAGGGCCTGTGTGTTTCCCAGTAAATCTTTACCTCCCCCTGAAATAACATAAGCCCACTGTGATGAAGACACATTTCTCCAAGACTTGGTAGGACTTTGTTAGTAACAAGCAAAAAACTTATTTATGAACATTTTAAAATATGTGCTCTCCGACACTATCAACAATGCTATGCTTCATTAACGTGCTTGCTCTTTAATTTTGTTTTAATGAGTACAATCTATTCCTCAGTGTAAAAGACTAACAAACCTTTCAAAAAAAAATTCTAGTTATCACAACCAAAAATTGAAGCCAACCCCTTTTTTTTTTAAAAAAGACTTTTGACTGCTTATATACTTAAATACAAGAATCAGCTTCATCTAATCTAGAGTTCGAAATAACTATCCATTAAACGCCTCAGGATACATTTAAAATATTCATTTATTAGGTTTTCCTCCTGCTTATATGCATCTGAATGTGTGTTTCGGGAAAAATAATGGTTAGAATTCTATTAGTCTGTTGTTACATTAGGACAGGGAGGTTTCAGTTTCAGAAAGTTTGCTTACTGTAAGACACTGAGGTTTTGCTAATGTCCTAAAGTTACTAGAAGGAAGTCTGATGGAGAAACATTTTGGTGGGAGTGCCAAGTCTTAGAAGCTTCTCCAGGCCTAAATATTGGAAGCGTTTTTAAATTAACTGTAAATGCAAGCATTTAAATCACGAACTAAATACGTGAAGAACAGAAGAGTACTGCCAATATAAATAATTTGATGAATTGCATCACAATGAACAGCATTTCATACTGTAATACAAATAAATTAATAACTAGTTACAGCAATTCTTTATAGGGCAAATATAAGCTGTTACTAAAAACCAACACCCATTTTTAAAGCCATTTTATTTCTGGAATAAAACTCACTGTAAAACTAAGTTAAAATGCAGCTAGCTTTTCTTGTCATTTAAGTATTGGAAAGCATATAAAATATTTAAGAAGTGTCCCTTCCCATTGCTTTTTGTGAAAATATTAGGTTGCTCCTAACACAGTAAACAAGTAAACAAACATCACCAGCAACCTCATATTTAATTTGGTTTCACTAAACAACATAAACCAAATATGTGACAAAACCAGCCCCAAAATTCCAATTCCTCTTTAATTTGTTGTTACACAGCATACTGCTCCGAAGAGTTATGATCCAAAGGTAAACAAAAACACAGCAAGAAAACCATTTCTTTACTTCAAAAATAAAGGATTGCCAGTGTTTCTATTACTGTCTTATTAAGGAAGCACGATCCTGAAGCTAGCTGCTAATTTTTTTGCAGGTTCTGTTAACAGTTACCATTGAGAAGCTTAAATAAAATGAGCTCAGACAACAATAGTTGCTACAAAAGCACTACTCCCATAAATTGCTAAATACATGGTACTGAAGATGACATAGTGGTGAACCAAGTAGAGCTATTTGTATTTCCTTAAAGAACAAATCTAAATAGTTCCTGAATGGATGTCTAATGGTAATCATTAAGTGCTGTCATTATTTTCCTACTGAAAGATAAACAACATGCTCCAACTCTAAAGAAAATCTCCAAACCTGTTCCATAACATAAATAATTACATTTATGGTTTATATTTGCTTCACAGTTTTACAGCCAGTTCAATCTTTTGCATCATAATGATCATCATGATTCAGTAATATTATTTTTTATTTCATACACAAAAATGAATCACTGTATACTTGAAAGAACATCAGCAGTTAACCTGATGGAGTTGCTTAAAAGAAAAATTTAGAAGTTGTATCTCCATAGCTAGTGCTTTCAGCTCAGATGCTTCTCTTTAAAATTAAGCATTATGCCAAATACATTTTAGGTAACAGATCGCATTATTTACTGATCTTTAATTTCAGGCTGATGTTTATATAAGATACTTGTCAGAATTCTTGAAGATATTATTTTTCTTAAGAGATTTACTCAGAAATCAAAAGTAAAAGCCATCCTCCACTGACCAATCACCTCACCAAATGACATGAGATGGCTTCGGCCCTTAGTTTGTCATATCATCTGTCCCAAAAGACTACTCAGAAGTACTGATTTACCAGACAAGAAACACAGCGGTGTTAGATATTTCCAGCCCTGTATCTTAATACACAGAGCAGAATGCACTATCTGTGAAACATGAGTCACAGCAAAAGTGAGCAGAGCTCATGACAAAACAACTCATGAATTGAGTTAGTTCTAATTGACATTAGGGACAAAATAATAGCCAAGACTTCTCTTCTTCTGGAACTCATGCTAATAACATGCATAAGGGGATTATGTCTGGAAACTGTGCTAAATTCAGTCTACCAGGTTGTTCTGCTAAAGTGAAATCAAATATTAATGTATTCATTTCAATAAACATTTCTGGGCTACCACTGATTGATCCAATTACAATACTAATCATACATTTTCATTCCTTTAACAACTGACTCATGGAATTCCAAATTGCAAATGAGGTCTGGTCAATGCATTTCAATTATTTAATATTCATACTCAAAAGCATCACTGTGATGACCAATTTCACTACAGGTTCACAAACAGCAGCTGTGAACTGAAAAAGGCTAAAAGGCAGGCTGCATTCTTGTCAGTCCCAGTGACCAGGTGGACTATTTTACTCAGCACGAGAAAAAAAAATACTTAGAAGTCATATAAGACAACGTAAAAAGGCTGCGCTTTCCTATATACAAAACACTTTTCCTACTTTTAATCAAGTCTTTTACTATGTACAATTACACCCCGATTTTTCCTGCCATACCAAGTAGAAAATTGACTTTACTTTCGGATGTTTGTGACAAGGGGAGGCAATGGACGCCCTTCTTTTTTTTTTTTTTCTTTCCTATAAATCAATTCTGCTCTCAATGGTAATGTACAGTAAGGCTTCTGGAAATGGGATGCCTGAAACAATGCCAAGAACTTTCCCATTCACAGAAATACTTGCGAATACCAGTCAGAGCTCTCCACCCATCAGTCCACACGCTGAATACTGGATGGCTGTCCATTAATAAACACTCAAGAATGGGCACCTGAATACATCTTTAAGTGACCTTGTTTTCCTAGCCTGTGCTTTCCTTGATACAAACAATTAAATTGTTTGTGAGATTGCACATTTATGGTTACATGCAGCATACAGAAGTTTAGTCTAAATTTTTGACATATGTGTAAAGACGATATAGGAAAACCAACGTTTTCTCTAAAAAAAATTTCTAATTTATAATTAAGGTCAGTATTTTACAGAAGGTGTTTTTAAAGGCTAAAGGAAAAACAAGCTAGGTGGTGGCCAACTCCTGTCATGTGCTTAGGATGCACAAGGATTAACTATCTTGATATCTTGGACATAGAAACAGATGTTGAATGATGGTCAGAGAGTACCTTGATCTCTTCCTCCCCCACTAAGACTTTATATTATTTAATATATAGGAGACCCTTTCTAACAAAAAAATCCTCATTTCTAACAAAGATTTAGGCATTACCGCAAATCAGCTCAAATTCTTTGCTATTTTGAAACTCCTAATAGAAAGAAGGATCTTAATAAGGTAGTATCAAAACTACTTCATACAATAAAGTAAGAACATTCAGAATATATTTCAAGAACTTATTTTTGTTGAAGACTTCACAAAACCTAGAACAAAAACCTTTTATCTTTGTATCTTTACTCTTTTTAGGCTCTTTTTCCCACATCAATTACTAGTTTAACTTCCTTCTTCAAAATCAGCTAGTGAAATGTAGTTATTTCCAAAGAAACACATAAGAAGTTAAGGCCCTGCTTTCACAGCTTTTCCTACTCTGCAGAAGTGATTTAGCAGCTTTGGCCTTTTGGAAGTGGTGCTTATAATCAGAAAAGTTATTTATGTGACTTAAAGCATTTTAATTTGTATGTGAAAACACTCAATGACAATTCACGTGCATCTGAACATTGTCATGGTTCTCTCAAAGAGCTGCAGGCAAAAGTTCAGTGTCATTACAAAAGTTCCTGCAATGATTACTGCCTCATGTTCTGCAACACAGAATTCAGCACTGGCTTTAAATACAGATGGTTTCCTGAATCACTACTGATTTCAACACACAGCAACTAGACAGGAACTTGTAGTTTGTTAGTGACAAGCTTCCAAATATGGATAAGGCCCATCTACAAAAGAGACATAGTTATTTATTTCAGAAGCTTACACTGAAGAGGAACAAACATTTTCCTCATAAAGCTCATTATTTTCTACATGACTACCGTCTCATTTTTGCAGAGGGATTTTACCACAAAAAAACCCCAGTCTTTCAAATGTGTTCAAAAGCAATACATCACATTTGTTACTAGTGGACGTTCTCTTCCTCAATCTGGATACTCGACTTACGTTTCATATGAAACATTACACAGCCACCAGTTGATTTTTGCACTCTCTCCCCCAACTTACTTAGAAAAGAAACTTCGAGACACTAACACAAGGCAACAAATATTAAATGAGAGATTAAAAAAAAAAATAATTACTGCTCTCAACTTACACCATGAAAAGTAAGAACCAAGTCGCAAAAACTGAAGTGCATCGCTCTTTCCTGCCGAAAAGATGAAGGTCCATGCAAATATGTTAAATCTGAAATACGGACTTTTATACAAGAAATAATGACCACTGTGGTTTTTTGATTTTTTTTTTAAAACAATCTTGGAGTGAAACACTACTTCCTTCCCAATATCTTGAGCAAATTATAAATAATAAAATATCAATGCACCAAAGGTGCGAGGAGATATGTATAAATCTTCCTTTTTATTTGTTCATTAAGTTCTTAGGTCAGCTCTTGCTAACATTTGCCAAGCATACTTCTGAAATTACTTTAGGAAGCAGGAATTGGATCCTTGAATAATTTATTTCATCTTTAAAGGAAAAGAGAAATTACTACATCCCTCCTATTTCTGATCAGGACGTTGCTCTCGTATTACTTCATATTTCCCCGTGCTAATGTAATTTTTCTGATGTTTTATTTTTAAGAAATTAATTTCCATGACAATATCATTTAATAGTTCAACATATTTTAAATGTGAATTCAAACACACAATTAAAGAGGAGCTATTTAATTACATTTGTCTTGTGCTGAACAGAAAAAAATTTAAAGCACTAATAAGTGGATTACTTTTTTCCACCACAACTCCCAAGATGTATCGATATGATTGTGTCAACACCAGTAATATTTTAGGTCACCTTCCCTTAAAGGTTACAAAGTCTTAGAGGAGTTGTTTCTACCATGTTTTATACTGCATCTAATTAGAGATGGAAAGGAGTGAAAGTAACCTCTTCTATTTCCTTTTCCAAAGAACAAGACAAACAAACAAACAAAAAAATCACAGTACCAAAAAGAGATTTCCATGGACATCTTCAGGCAAATACACCATTTACAGCTGAAAAAAATCCCATCTTAACTGAAAACTCTGGTGTCCATTTAGTTAGGGGAACACATAGTTCAACAATATTTAGAAAAAGAGAATAATTAGAAAACCTCCATATAAGCTTTACAAGACAATGCCTCAAATAATATCTAATGGTTATAATGAAGTGAAATGTTCACATCTTAACAGTTTGTGTGGAATTTAAATAATAGTCATTTCAGTGTTGATTTCAGTAAGAACAGATCAGGCCTCTTGCAACACAGGACTTCAAGAAAGGTGGAAAAGAAGTAGATTAATTAAGAACTCTAACAAGGCTTAGTAGCACCAGGAATTAAAATTCACAACAATGATAACCCACATATGACAAGACAGAATCACTACAATCAATACTTAGTTACAAAGGGCATTACAGAGCTTCTGGATTAGCCTTTGGGTACATCTCCCTACCTATTCTGCCAAAAAAAAAAAATCTCTAAAAGCAAAAAAACCCACCAGTACCTAAAAAATATCTGCCTATGATATAAAAAAAATAACAGCTTTCAACCTTGCTGAATGAATCCCTGACTAGCGTGGGCAGAATAAGAAATGTAAGCATGCAAGTCTGCAAACTTTCTTTTCCTTCTTTCTGAAAACACAAAAATAAACACACACTAAAAAAAACCCAAAACAACAACAAAAAAACAAACAACATCAAACAAAAAACCAACCCAAACTAAAAATCAACCAAATGCCACTCACGCAAAAATCCCCAAAAAGTCTAGAACAGTCTGACATTCAACACAATCTGACCTTTACATTGCAGACAGCGAGACACTGGGCATCAGCTATCTAGTATCATCAACAGTGACACAAACATATGCCAAAAATCACATATACACTTGATCAGAACAGAGGCAATAAGTGGTTTTGACAAAATAATTTTCAAGAGGAAGAAAGCTAAAGAAAGGAGGGACCTAGTTTTACAGTCCTCCAGAGGTCAATGCTCTTTCATGACTACCAGCTTTTGAGAAGCTGAACTAATATTTATCTATTTTTCCCCGGTTACTTAAGGATGTCTGTCAATGTTATGGATCAGCAGCTGTAATGAGAAAGCCCCAGTGTGTCGAGTGCTGCCCACCCAGAGCACAAGACAAGCATTGGCCCACAGCAGTTGCACTACAGGTTGAGATTTTGCTATTCATCCATCAGAACAGCACCTTGCATAAGGGTTTTTCATCCCTTTTTTTAACCAGACTGTGCTCCAGGGCAACTCACTTCACAGCTAAAGAAGAAAAGCCAGCTACATAGAGTTATGGGGGGAAAATGGAGCTGTGAGGATACAGCAAAACAGTCAATTCCATGATAAAAATAAGGTTTGATTCTCGGAAAAATAAATATCATGAAATTTTCTACTAAGTTGATTCCAGGTGAACCTGTAATTAATAGGAAATATCATTTCCCTCGAGGCTATCACTAGAAACTGTGCAAAGCTGTAGTACTTGCTTAACATCTCAAATCAGTCCAACAAAATTATAACTGACACTATGATTTCTTTTCCATCAATGTAATCTGAAATATTTAAATGGAATTCTTAATAGCACTCACAGGATCTACAAACATTGATACATTACAAGAAGAGGATGGAGTCATCTCTTGCAGTGTGACTGAAAGACTCATTGAAAAAATGAACTTCTTTCTTATATTCAATTAAGAACGGTGTATAATTTATAGAAAGTGGGTCTGAGGCTCAATTTTACACCTGGCTTCCATATTTGCAGAAGTGTGCATCCACTGTCTTTATGGGTGACATCTGGCTTTCGCAGGACACATTTAGGAGTATTCCCAACAGAGGACAAATTAATTATGTACTTACGGCACGGGGTGTTCGGTCTGCTCACGAGCTGTGGGAATGCAAAGACAGCTGACATGTCTACTTCATGCCTTTGATTTTGATCCTTTTCTTCAGTCTGGTCAGCCCAAGCTACTGATTTTTGTCTTTGAATAAGCTGCTCAACCTCCCCAAACTCAGTCTCGGTTAAATCATTTGTCAGCCCAGCTTCTTTCAGAGTCAGGTATTGCTTGCGAAGAACCGGAAGCAAAGTATTCAGTACTCTGTAAAACAGCAAGAGGCAAGACACGTTTGCTCAAGAAAACACAATTCTTACCCAGACAACAGAAATAAATCTTGTTTCTGTTTCAATTTAAACTAAATTTTCTGAATAGGTGTCCTAAAGTTATAAGGGTCAGAACATGAAGTCTTATCACACCTGCCGTGAAACCAATACTTACTTTTCTGTTTGCTTATAATACTGATCTTGAAGGGACACCAGAGCTAACATGTGTTTAATCTGGGCTTTCAGGTCCTGAACTTCTAGGTTTAAATGGCAATACTGCAGATCTTGACGAAGTTCCTTTGGGAAATTGAGAAGCAAAAAACCAAAATTAAATAACTGCACATCAAACTCATAGGCAAGAACTAAAATTTAAGCTAAAAGTAGTATTAATTCAGCCAATATTGAAAAGTAAATGTGGAGTGGAGCTATATGATTATAATGAAGTTTTATGGCAGAAAAGGATGAGTTGTTTGACTTTTGATTATATGCATAAGTATTGCTTTGTAGATTCCTTTCACCAGTGGTGGGTGTGTTGCAATTAGCATTAAGAATCCACCAGGCACACATGCATGCTTATCTATGCAAGCCCGAAGATCTCTTTGCCTTTTTTCCTGTGTACTCTTTATTTTTTCTGTGTGCACTTTATTTCAATTATGAAACTGTTCCTGACTCCTAGGTTTTTACCCTTTTCCCAATTCTCCTCCCCATCCCCAACCATGACAAAGTGAAAGGCAGTTTACCTTTGGGATACACCCATCTCGACCCAGAAGACGCATCTCGTTTTCAACACGGTGCAGCCATTTGGTGTTTTCCTCAAAATGTTTGACCTCCTCTTCTTTCTTCTTCTGCACGTGCACAGAGTGGATATTAAGTACTGCAAGTCTTTGATCCCTCTTGCAAGTGGCCTGAAAAAAAAAAAAGGAATTTAAAAAAAAGAAATTAGCATTTAAAGGGGAAAACCTTTAAATTATGTTCATCAAATCCTCTCTCCCTATATGTAAAGATTTATTTTCCTTATTTTTATGTAACATAAACAAATAACTCCTAGTTACTCAAGTATGAAAATGAAGAAGCAATTTTATCTGCTTTGTTTTCTTAAATGTGTCCCAGAAAAAGCCCCCTAAAGAATGAAATATCGGGTAAAAGGAAAATCCTCTATCTACAAGGACCAAATTCTTCACACGTTTTGCTGAAATCTGGCAACCAAAAGGCTCAAAACCAGCAAGTTGACTGTTAACAAGGTAGTGACTTAAGTCCTAACAAGGCTAAGGGTACTCTCTCTATTCAGAGGACAACTATATTCTGTATATAAGTATATTCTGTATCCTTCAAAAATTAGGTCGCTAATGCAACAGTCATAGAGAAGCTATAATCAGTGTGTCCCATTTTAATGAAATACTTAAGCATTAACTCATTGCATAATTACTTAAGCAAAATATACACATGAATATAGCAGAATGAAGAGATGATACCTCGCATCACGTTACAGAAAACTCACCTTTTCTACTTTTTCTTCAGAGCACATCAGTCGAATTTGTTCATGACATTGATTATGGTAATATTTCTTCAGCATGTTTTCTTTCAATTTCTTTTCCATGTTGAGGTGTTCTTTTCTGATTTGCTCACGGTTTGCAAACACATTTTTAAGGATTTCTTTGTATCTAGAACCAAAGGATAAGAATAACTAATGAATTAATTACTGAAGACTTTTTATGGCCATCTCATTTAGAAGGGAAGATTTCAATTCCAAGTGAATAAATATAAAGAACTTAAGAGGAAATAAGTAAAGCCTGTTATATATGAACACTAAATAAAGTGTCAATATATCGGAAAGGGTTTTATGTATTTGAACTAAAAATGAGATGTGAAATTTTTAAGGGGTCACAACAAGATTTATTTCTAGTATTTATGAAGATGACACCAGGATTTAAAAGAAAAGCATCTGAAACTTCTCACGTAAGTCTTATCTGTACCTCCCAAAGATACTGAATAGCTATGTTCTCTACTTCTTATACCAATTTATTAAACAGATCAGACTAGTGTTGCCATAGACACAAAAGGTCTTCAAAAAACCTGCCAGCTATCTCTCGAAAAAGGAAAACCCCAAAAGTCTTTGGTTGCTCACTGAAGTTGTACAACTTTTAGTTGTTCCCTGAAGTTGTTGTACAATTTTAATCACTAATGGACAACAACAACAACAACAAAAAAACATGATCCATGTTGTGATTTTTTTTTTAACTCAGACTAGGCTAGTAGCAGGGAAAACCCAAAGTAGTAGATGGTACTCAAGGAGTTATTGAGTAACCAGTTATCTGGTTATGCCTAGTCTGCAACACAAATCAGAGTAACAAGGATAAGGAGAAAACCTGGAAGCATTGACATGTTACAACATAACTTTCAGTGGTGGTACTTGTTCACTTCACTTCTGAGCACTGAAAATGCAACACTACAGAACAGTGTTTAGCATTAAAAACAAGAAACCATAAAATTAAATGTTGTAAAAATGCTAAAAAATAACGCAGGTTCAGCTTCAAAGTAAGTTGAAGAGATTCTTGCCACATAACTGACTTCTTGCCAGTATTTCAGAAGTACCAGTTCTATGTCAAAGTCTAAAGTTTGAATAACTGAGCTGTTTATTCCAGTGTTTTATTACTCTCCTTTCAAAAAGAAACAGAATTAGGAAAAGAATTCTTTTCCACAGTTTTAAAAATAAAGCAGTTTTCCCTAAGTGTCCAGAGAATACTATCACATCTAGGTAAAAATGCATACTAAAACAAGGAAGTATTATTTCTTTAAGAAGCCATTATGGGTTAATGGTTGGACTCTATGATCTTTGAGGTCTTTTCCAACCTAAAAGGTCCTATGATAATGCACCCGTGAGCTGCAGTGTATCAGAGTTCTCACCCCACACTGTTACTATCTATACTACTATACTATCTATTGCACAACTGCTTGCAGAATTTTTGTCCTCTGTAGTATCCATAGAAACACAGTTCCTCCCAGCTGCCAGGGAAACACAGCAATAGGGAATCCAAGTGAATCCTCTCTGTTTCCCTCACAGTAAAAACCTGGGCATAATTGAGGAGAGGGTGCACATCCTGATTCTATGTACAGTCCTCATGAGGAACTATTACCGGTAAATGTGTACTTGTCATCATCGGTGCCCCAAACACAGCACCAAAGTATAGAAGCCTTTGCAAAGTTCCTGCCTTGAGCTAGATTCACTCAATAAGCACACTTCAATTCTTATGGAGTTAGCTTTACCCTCTCTTTTTCACTTGAAAAATCATCAAGTTATCCTGTAGGCATATGCAGGGTATGAACCCTCTACACTGCCTTATCTCAAAGAGCTCATGGACCTGTTGGCTGTAGTTCCAAAGCCAGCGTCCACTGTCTACCTCAACAGGCTTAAGACCTGAAGGGCTGGCAGACAACACGATTCCAAGCTTCAGACAGATGGAGAAGGAATGACTTCTGGGTTTGAAGAAGCAAGTGCAGAACTCAGTGAGTCTCTTTCAGATGACAGTGAAGCAAAAACCAGGGGTAGTTGGATGGAAATACAAGCTCGTGGATAAGCCTCTCTTCCCTGTCCCAAACAAGAGGGAGAAGGTAGCACAATACCTTCAAAACCTGCAAGTGAATGTGGGAGAAATCAACTCGTCTCCCACACCACCAGTAGGATGAACCTGACAGGATATTCATGAGGAAGAACAGAATGAGACATTCACTTTATTTCTGATATCTACGGGGAATGGGATAGGCTTACATGTGGCTCTATGGATATGCCTTAACATCAAAATACAAGCATTCCCTGACCAACTAATCTTGGTATAGAATCTGTCCAGCATTTTGAAAAGATATTTTAGAGACTTTGCCCTTGACTGACTCTTCCCACACACAAAGAATGAAATAAAGGGCAAATCATAGGAAATTAAATCAATCTTAAAGACATACAGTGCAAAAATATGCAGGGAAACTGTCAGAACTATCAACATGACTTAGAAGCCCACACTTATTTCAAAAATTAAATTTAAATAACCTGAATGAGAAGGTTTATTGAAACGCCTGGAATGCCAGTAAAATGAAGCCTAGTTAGAGAACGTTTTGCTTTTGAATGGGTTTTTACTTCACCTCAGCAGGTTTCCTGGGTTAAAACCCAGCATGTTCAAAGGGCCAATTAAAAAAAGTCAACTGAATCAACCTAGGTGAATAATTCTCAGATACATGTGATGAGACATGCAGAGACACATCCAGAAAGACTTCTGCACCAACACCTAACCTTCTCATACAATAGATTGGCTTCTGCGACAAACTGATACTTCACATCTTAGTTTGTTACTTTTTGTGGGCTCTCCTGAGACAGCCCCATGAGAGAAGACCAACAGGAATATAAAGAAGAGAGAGAGGTCAAGAAATCTAAAAGCAACAGAAAATAGGGAATCTACAAACATACGTTAAGCTCTTGGTGGAAAGAGGAGCTTCAAGGTTTCTGTCTCTCAAGCCTTGCAGGAAAGATACTACTTCAAGTAGTGTCTGCCAACAGTAGCAAGAGCTGCTGTCATTTATGCAAACTCCATTCTGCCTACCCACAAACACAACCTGTTAAGCGGCTTTGCTGGAAGCCAGCATTCGTATGCTCCTTCCTGTCACATCTCATTTCCTGCATCCCCCCACTTTCGTGTTAAATCCACCACCAAGTTGCTCTAAAAAGAAGCAGCACATTATGCAAAGCCACACCTAGTCTAAGTAAAGCAATGTTAAAATGAGGAAACCAACACTGAAAAGAGTAAGTTTGTTTTACAAATGCGTTTACAAGTTACGCAAGTTCTATTTTGGAAGCCAGATTGAGATGCAATTCATTTACCTTTCTATTTCCACTTCCTGGTTGTTTGGAACTTCTGCAGCATTATAATTTGCAGGAATGCTTACTTGCTTTTCTTCGTATTCTCTCAGTTTCTCCTTCAACATTAGGATCTAAACCAAAAGAGCCACCTTTTTAGTTGGGATATGTTTTGTTTGTTTTTTTCAAACCTCTCATTCTGTGCTGATATGTTGAACAGCTTTACAAACGGCAGTAGGTGATATTGCACTCAGAAGACGAAGTTTCCTTACTTTAAAATACTATATGGGAGAATTAGGACAATATTGCCTTTAAGGTTCAATCTTGGATACTTTTTTTTTGTAGTCAAAGTTAACCTTACAAACTTTTAAAAACAGATTTTTTTTTTTTTCTTTTACATACCTCTTTCTTCTGCTCGTTGCAAATTTTAACGTACTGGCTTATGTGACTGTCCAAATTAACAACGTTGCTCTTCAACTGCAAAGAAACAAGTTCGAATTTAAGGTGGTTCCTTCGTGTTTTCATGCATAATAAATACACTGTGTATAAGTACTACATAGTTAGACATGCGCTGTATTATGAGGAAAGGAATGAATACAATCCTGACTTGCACAACAAAAATATGACTCTCGGCTTTTGCTGTCATCTGTTGCACACCCATGGCTAAGTAATTTCAACAGAACAATAAAAAGTAATTACATTTACATGTGCAAGCACATTTTGCATTTATTCAGCTAGTTTGACCATTTAATTTGTATCTTGTAGATTTTACTATAAAAACTATCTTGAATTATGCAACAAATGGAAACTCCAGTGAACCCTGCATTACATAAAAGCAGTTGGGAACTGCAATAAAAAAGATTATGAAAAAAATCAAAACAATAGAGAGCTGAAGACAGGACATTCTGGTGGCTTTTCATTTATCAGTATAATGTCATTGAATGTCTTGGCTTCAGTTGAATTCTACTTGTAAGAAACCTGGACTGGCTCTTGTACAACACAGACACATTTTTAATAAACTTTACAGTTCTTCAAGAAAGTAACAACAAGATACTGGATCACAGAATCACACGGGTTGGAAAGGACCTCAGAGATCATCAAGTCCAACCCTTGATCCATCACCACCGCGGTTCCCAGACTATGGCACTCAGTGCCACGTCCAGCCTCATCTTAAAAACCTCCAGGGATGGAGAATCCACCACCTCCCTGGGCAGCCCATTCCAATGGCTGATCACTCTCTCTGTAAAGAATTTATTCCTAATATCCAACCTAAACCTCCCCTGGCAGAGCTTAAGGCCGAGCCCTCTTGTCCTACTGCTGGTTCCTGGGAGAAGAGACCAACCCCCACCTGGCTACAACCTCCTCTCAGGGAGTTGTAGAGAGCGATGAGGTTTCCCCTGAGCCTTCTCTTCTCCAGGCTAAACAACCCCAGCTCCTTCAGCCTCTCCTCATAGGACTTGTGCTCAACCCTAGCCTGGTTGCTATTTTTGAAACAGATGTGAATTCTACCAGTTGAGGTTTATTTCTAAATCTCATGCTCACGAAACAAACTATTTCAAACTGGCAACATCTTCTCATTAGTGAAGCTGTGCTGCTTTTAGGCCAGATCTAGTTATCTACTCTGTATCTGCTACGTCTATCACGCAGATGAGGAAGAAGTGACTGTAAGAAAGAAGAGATAACTGAACAAAATTGAGACGAAAAGTAAAGGAAAATATACTATTCCCAAAGAAATAATTCTCCTTCTCTTAATACTGTAGTATTATGCTTTGACAAGAGATCGATAAATGTAAATATACTCACAGAAGACTTGATATCCTTCGCTCGGTTTGCATACCTAAGAGTGTTATAGGTATCGTCATAGAACAAGGAAGAGGGACTAACAGCAGCTATCATTATTGTCCGGCAGTTCCCTCCGAGAGAATCTTTCAGTAGACGAGTGAGCTTGCTGTTCCGATAAGGAATGTGTTTCTTGCCCTGAAAAGAGTTGTACACGTTTTTACGGATTAGTCAACTGTACTTTTTAAATAAAAGTCCACTCAGAATTTCAACAGTGCCCCAAGACACGACAAACAGTCACAAAACTTTTCTTTGACCTAAGTAATTTTTCTTTAAGTTACCTATACACCTCAAACAGTTTAAGTCTCTTGAAGCTGTTTAATACCTTTACAACACGTGTATTAGCTAAGTTACTTTCTCATGTCTGGATACATAACTTATTTTTGTCATGGGGCAACCAACAGAAAAGGCAAGATACAATAAACTACTTTCAGTTCACTTTGGGAAGGACTTCTAAAATCCCTCTAGTTCAATCCCTCTGCTCAAGCAGGGGCAGCTAGAGCAAGATGCCAAGGACCACGCGCAGCTGGGTTTTCATTATCTCCAAGGATGGAGATTCCACCACCTTTCCAGAAACCCAACTCTACCGTGTGAAGCTCTTTTTCAAGCACATCTACAAGCTTTTTGTCTCATGGTGCCAAGTCAGGTCACTAGGAGCCCAATCCCACATCAAACAAATCAACATGAAGAATCTTTCTTATGCCCATGGTACAGGTTTTAAACTCCTGCTTCCATTCCAACAAGATGGTGATGAGAATGTGTGGCACCAGGAAGGGAAATAAAATCTGATCCTTTTCTCCTGGCATATCCAAAGTGGGAATGTGCTAATTGCCCAGAAGGACAAAGAGAGTGTTGTGGTAGACAATGGTCTTGACTTAGGCAAAAGTTCAGGAGGTTTTGTCATTATCCCACACAACTGTACCCCCTCCTTTCCTAGAGTTGGTGAGCCAGATCAGGAGACTGCTCTGAGCAGGGGATGTGTGTGTATGTTCGTAAGACCAAAACCTAACAACTGGGAATAGGTGCTGTTTTATCCTATAAAAGCCTCTTCCTCTGAGATTAAAGATTATTTGTAAGGCTATTCATTTACTTGCACCAGCTTCTCTACGTATGCTTGATTTTGGAAAAGGTAGTAAGAAAAGCAAGAACATTCATCTTTGACACCATCCTTAGGTAGCTGCACACTATTTTTGAGAACTCTTTCTCATTGGGATTGTCTTTCAGCTGTCACAGAGATGAGGGTGGAAACCCTTGAGACAATCTTAGAGGAGTAGCATCAACAGTAATTCCCATTACTCAACCAGCTTAGCATTTTAAAGAAATTTCAGAACACTAGGAGGTGAAGACTGCACGGGAAAGCAGCACACACAAACCTTTGGATCTGCCAATGCATTAATGACATTTCCAAGAGCGAGCAGGGAGCGGTTGATGTTTGTTCCTTCTACAAAACGAGCCCCCCTGGCATTTGTTGCACTGGCACGTTCAGATCCTGCCAGGTCAATGAGGGACATTTTGGCCACACGAACATTTTGATTAATACTGGCTGTTTTATCTTGCTGCCGTAGGTAAATCTACAATTAAAAAAAAAAAGAAAAGAAAAAGTAGCCACTAACCAGTCTAAGCAGTAAGTTACACAATAAAATTAACAACTGTTTTCAGAGATTCTTATTGGAATCCTTCTTGAAATCCAAGATAAACCTTTATGTAAATATTTAACACCAACAGGCAGCTTGGCCTAATGGAAAAGAGCAAACCCATTTCTGACACCTCTTAAACTCACTTGTGTCAGGTATCAGTAAGGAAAAAGAAGCAGAGTGTAGCTGCACGGAGTTTGACTGGGGTGGAGTTAAATTTCTGCACAGCGGCCTCTCTGTTGCTTTCAGATTTGTGACCCAGTCAGTGCTGACAAGACACCAGTGATCAGCTGCTGCTGAAGCAGTTGTAAGGGCAGTTGGCAGGAGGCTGCAGGAAAACAGCTGACCCCGACTGACTGAAACTTCCTCTGAAGCAGCCCTTGCTTGGGGAAAGGCTGAGCACCAATCTGATGGTGCCAAGTGATTGCTCCCTCCCCTACTTTAGTTAAGTGAACCACAAGGTTTACAACCCCCTTGCTTTTGCACTTCTGCTTCTCTCTGATTCTCTGCCCCTGACTTTTTACAGGGAAAAGTGAATTTCACAGCTAAAACAGCTCTTGATTCTTCATCACTTAAATGTATATCACACCATTGTGCTTTAAATTGAAAGAGGTGTTCGTTTTTCAAATGCACATTTAGGAGTATGCAATCAAAGGATAGGTATAGGGATAAACCAAGAAAAAGGCTGGACTTTCAGGGACTTAGACTTAATTGTATCTACCATTAATAGGGAACAATACTTATTTAGTGCTGTGAAAACACACTTCAGGATCTTTTGGAATGTGGTGCCCCTTGAGGCCACTTGTTCCCCCTCATCCCATTTTTCTGGAAATTTTCATGGTACAGGAGATGTACAAGAAACTAAACACTTTTGCTTCCTTCTGCTGGTGAAGGTGTTCTTTCCTCAGGTTTATAAGGAAGTAGGCAGAGCGTGATTATACAGTCAGTAAGGAGAATTAAAGTTATCCTTATATGGCTTTTACTTTTCCAGAATTCTCTACAAATTTTCCCTTCTTTTGTGTTGAGTGCCTTGCCATTTATTAATGAGGCTGTTGGTTACCGACCCTTTCATGAACACACTTTTAGACAGTCAATTAGGAAAGAGCTGCCATGCATGAGGCAATAAGGACAATATCTCACTAGTTCTGTAGCTTTAAGCTTTGTGAATGAGAAATGAAGTCTTCCAGCACTTTAATAGGGAAAAATTTGACAAGTATTCCGAGTGAATCAAATACTTATGACTTGCCATGAAATGTATCTATTCCAAATAGATATATTTCTATATCAAACAGTACAACTAAGTTCAGTTGTACTATTTCTAGTACAATAGGAAAAAAAGTTCCAACCTCTGACTGGGAACACTCAATCAGAACAACCCAGTAACTATAATTAGTGAAGTAGGGAAAGGTGGAGTGACAGCCAAACTGTGTTGTACGACTCAAGCTTTTGTAAAAATTCAAAAGATACAGGAAATGCCCCAAAGCAGAAACTTTTCTATTTCTTTGTCAGTCAGCAGAACACTTTCAATAGAACAGTGTGGCAATTTGGATTTTACTTTCAGATGCAGTAATTGCCTGACCTAGATAGATATTTCAAACCTAAGACAGATGGTACGGGAAGGCAAAACTTGCATCTCTAAAATCAGCTCAGAACGGCCCGGGCCAAGACTTTTATCAATTTCTGAGTCGGCTTCAGACAACATCCTCCTCCAATAAAGTTAACAAGCAAAGCCAAAGCCAGCATAAAAGGATAACATCTCTACAAACAAACAGCTCTCAAAAGAATAGAAAAAATTGAGACAGCACGGGGGATTTCTCAACACTTACATCTCTGGAACCAAAGACACAATTCTGTTATGCAGAACGTCACAGATGTGTGGAAATATATGAGAAACTGATTTATTTAATTGCTTGCTACTTTTAGAAAAGTGCTGAGAAGAATGCAAAGCCTGCCAGATAATACAATCCAGAGCTTTTTTCCTGAGTCAAGGTGAGGGAGATAAGACACCCCAGCCCAGAAAGTAAACCAACAGAAATCAGCAGTTCACTCTGATCCCTCTGTAGCACTGTATGTACCTTGTGCCTTTTTAAAGGCAGAACATACACAGCAATGAACAACTTTCCAACCTGAACAACTTCAGAAGAAGTCGTGGTATGGTCACGTACAGTGTTACAACCATGGGCAAGACCTCAGGGGAAATCAAAAACGGGGAGGGCAATTTCAAACAAAAGTTTAAGGTATATAAGAAAACATCGGAGCTTTCAGAGTGGCAATGACTTTTGCTCTGTTACTTTTGGCTACTGTTATTAAGCACTGCCAAAGTCTGCAGATACAGTTAAGAACTGCCCAACAGTTAAAAGCTGTAATGCAAGGACCAGAATCAAATTTAATATTTTTCAACCCAGAGTGGCATCATATAAATAATTCAAGATACTGGTCTGCAGTAGCCCCTAACAAACAGAAAAGACATTTTAGTTAATGGCACTACTTTTCAAATACTATTTCTTTTTAAATATCACAGGTTGTATTTAAGAAGGTAGCGCAGAGCAATAATCTTTGGAGAAGTCTTAAGTTCTAGCAGATTTATACAACTCATTCAAAAATTCATTTATGGAAACTAAGAATCATCATTTCATTTTCTAAAGCTTGGTACGTACCAGAACATTAAGAAGTCCTTTTAGTGTAAAATTAACATTAACAAAAATAAGCACAGTAAGAAAGTACGGCTTGAGATCCTCAGTTTATAGTCAGACATGTAACCTCATTCTGTAAATTATTTTTCCTACAGAAATGCTGAGCAACATAATGAAACCACAAAGGAATAAAAAACCCCACCAATAACTCTCAGTTTATACGATTACAATATGGAAGTATATCCCAAGCTCAGAATTACCATTTTTCAGAAAAGGTATTTCTTCTAAGGCATATAAGTTAAGAAGTCAAAAATATATATATTATGTATATAATAAGTTCAAACTACTGGACATAGAGACCTTCTCATTGAATTCATTTTTTCAAATACAAACACTATCATCCTTTACATACTTCTAAGGAATAAGGAGTCAACAAGAAATCTGGAAAAACTTGAATCCCCTCTCATCCAAACAGAGGTTCAACACAGTTTAAAAATAAAATCTTCCACTGTATCCAACTTTAAACAAAACTTTCTTACCTGAAAGACAGCATGGGACCGGGAAGAGGAGGCATTCACATCTGTGGGATGCTGAGTTCTATTTTTATTTCCATAATCCAACATCTGAAGGATTTCCTCTGCTGATTTAGGCTTTAATAATAGAGAACAAGACAAATACACTTTTTTCCTTTTCCATAAACTATAGGAGATTCTACAATACATTAACATTGACCTTCAGCAAAAAAAGGAACTTAACATTTTAGCTATCTAGAAATAAGAGAAGTTTCCCGTTTTGAAATTGAGGCACTTCAAACAAATATTCTCTGCTAAGAAGTGGTAGTGTATGAAAAACAAGCACTTAACTGCAAAAATTTAGATCAGAGGATATTTTTAGTAGAGAACTTAAACAAATCTGAAAAGGTCCTCCATAGTTAGAAGAAGTCTCATTTAAGAATGTCTGACTTAATTAGTATATCACTGTTTAATGCATTAGACTGAGAAGAATTATTTTTCCCCCCCTCACAAGACTCAAGGTTTTGGAAGCATGATGTTCACAGAGCAAGTCAAGTTAAGAACAGTTTCCTGTCAATTCATTCTATGAACACAAAATCTGGAAGCTACATAGCATGTAACATACACCAAAAGGCTACAAAAAAATTAGGCCCACAAGAATTGACTATCGGATTGCAAAACTGACTTTGCCTTCATTGCCATCTTGGAGTGTTCTACACCAGTGTGAAGTCGCAGGGTTGTTTCTGTTTTTGTAATAACCATGTTTGAAAAGTTTCATGTTGAACTACTTTTCTGGGCCAGCATAGCAATTCTTTGGCAATGATGCCAAGATGTTTTAGCTGAAAAACAAATCTGCCAAAACCTGCTGGATGACAGTAAGGACTGAATGCTTTATTTATTTGCATTCAGTAATATTAGCAGTTTATTCCACAGCATGCTTTTGACTAATTAGTTAAGTTTGCAAGTACTGGCCAGAAAAAAGCCCACTAGGAAACTACCAAGTTCCATACAACTCTCACAGAACTATGGGAACTTTCTCAGTTTTCTCCAGCACATTGTGAGTTTCTGTATGTACTTACACACCTGATGTAGTGTCAGACCTTGAACTATCACCCCTTGCTGGGCATCTTCACGAACAGCCAGAGGTCCAGAGCTGACCAACAGATCACGTATCTGTTCATTGTAAATCTTTGAAAGGGAATTCAAAGTATTTTATTAAAACCAGCCTCCCATACTTGACAGAATTAAACTTAAATAAACAGAAATCACTAGTCTTTTTTGGTATTTCTTTAAGGCAAAGTAACAAATTCATGCTGTAGATTTTTTTCCAAACAGCTTTCCTATACTGAGCTTAAAACATTTGATGTGCATGATTTCTTTTAAGTCATTAAGGTGCATCATTTTTTCTAGTAAATAACTTCTGTTCCTTATTAAAAGAAAGAAGTTTTTTTTTTTAACAAAAGAGTTTTGCAACAAGCATGAATCCAAAGCACTTATTTTCCTGTTTTCTCCTCTCCTTCTCCCCCTCCCAAACACCAACTACTCTTCCATGAAGAATTTGAGGGAGCTAGAAGATAACAATTTTATTACTACTACTCAACAGCAGTGCCAAGACACTGACTTGTAAAAACAGAACATCATTTTGTTGTGTAACTTCACAGTGCTGATAGGATGTTCTTGTGAAGTCCTGAGATATAACCCTGCTATTTTCTTGTACACATCAACAGATGTTCAGAGGGATGTAGCCAATCAGCAGGACACAAATCACGAGAATGTTCAGTGAATATATTACAAGCGATGGTTCTTTTTGGGCAGCCTTCTGTAAAATAGCGACAGGTGCCTTTGAACAGCAAATTTGGCAGAACAGAGTTCAGTTCCACTCCTGTAAGGACGCATTTTGTCAAGCCCCAGAAAGGACCAGGGAAAGGCAAAACCAGCTTGTCTTCATGTATTAAATCTGAGTTATTAAGAGCAACACGTCAAACGCAGGAACTCACCTCTAAATAAGAAACAGCAACATCGCATATTTTATCTTCTTTTATTTGATCCATGCGGTTATAAAGGGTCATCATGGTTAAATACATCACTCCAGGATCTTCAGGAGAACCTAACATTGTATGAGTCTTTCCAGCTCCTGTTGCACCATATGCAAGCACTGAATTTACACAAAAACACAAAGCAAGAATACGCAATTTATAGCAGTAAGCTAATCAGAAACACATAAGTCAAATGAACATTCATAGACTTGTCATTCTGAACAGTTGTTTTCATAAACTGATCAAGTTTCTTACTTAGACTTTACCATTTACAGCTGTAATCACAGAGCTATTTCAAAAGAACATTTTTGCTTTTTCAGTTCAAAATTCACATGAAAATATTATCTACTTACCCTCATAACCCTACACCATCAATTTATTGCTAAAAGACATTTAATTTCCTCATCACATTCCATTTGCCAATTAAAAAAGCCCAAGCTCTTAAAGAGTTCCTAAAGCATGCTACCACACATTCAGTGACACAACTGCTGCTGCTTGAATAACTCCAGAGGAGTTATGTCATTAGCACACATATTTCAGATAAAATTCTGAAGTCTTGTATAACCCTAACACAAACGTACTGTCAAAATAGTAGAGCCATCCTAACTTCCACATGCTAAGAAGTCTGCCTCTCATACATATGAATTAAACCACAATGCTTTATTTCTATTTCAGATTTTTTTAATGCCCCTGCAGCAGCTGCATACAATGGCAGAAACTTTGAAATTCTTTAACTAAAGAAAATAAATAGTGACGTTACCTGTGCAGTTATATCCATTTAAGAAGCCATCAATCAGAGTTTTGGTAGTATGCTCAAAGACTTCCAACTGGGACGACATTTCATCAAAAATAGCATCAAACATAAATTTAAGATCTTTCCTTTGTCTTTTGTTAATATCCCTATGGGTCAGTCTCTTCCCGTTAAAGAAGCTAACTTCTTCCTCCTTTGGATCAAAGACCAACACATGTTGGTCAATAACATGGACAACCCTGCTAAAGTTGTCCTGTTTTTCCTTTTGGGTCTCTGGACGGACACGGACCACCACTTTCACGTGATTGCAAACATCTTCTTCCTTAGTGGGAGTCATCCCTCCTGGCCCCCAGCTTCGCTTCCAAGACCTTCAGGTTTGCACAGCTGAATCTCCTCTGCAACTAACAACACAGAGTGAAAGGCACTGTATTTCGGATAAAACCTTCCAGGCAGTTCACACATTTGATAAGGACTAACAGCCCGTACCTCTGCTGGATCCACCCATCGCTTGCCAGTTAGCGACAACGTACAGCTACAATGGCAGCGCAACTTCGGGAGGTACTGTAACTGGCCTGAGAAGATGATTTAATCCAGCACAGCTTTAAGAAACCCAGCTAGCACTTCCCCAGTAAATTCCTAAACTTACTTTAACAGTTTAAACTAGTAAATAACCCACTGGCTGTCCTTTAGGTCAGAGCAAGCTGGCAGATGAGCTTCCAGGTTCCTACAGACTAATGCGGGTAGTTTTCTTGTCCTTCAGCAGAAGGCAGAGCAGCCGCTTACGCTGTTTTCCCTGGGTTATTGATTTACTCACGTGGCAGGTGGGTTTAAAGGGAGTTACAGCGGGATTTACGTTAACGTAACGTGCATGGGATACAGTGACCGATAACAACCCGGAATTTCCTTTAAATGGCCCATCCTTGCTTGTTCGTTCCCCTAAGAGCGGACAGCGACCTGCACGCTAAGGGCTCTCAATGACGCTTTTGCCGCTTCAGGGCAAGCTCAGCTGAGCCATAATCGAGACACGGCCACGGAGCAAGGGAACACCGGGGGCAGGGGAGCGGGGGGCTCCCTCCGTACCCCACCGCACCCGCTCCTGCTGGGGGTACGCCGCCGGGATCGGCCCCGCGGCGAGACAATGCCCCGCGCCCGCCCCCGGCACTCACCCCCCGGGCCCTGTCCGCCCCCGGCACTCACCCCCCGGGCCCTGTCCCCACCCGCTCTTAGTCCTCGCACCGTGCCCGTCCCTGGTCTCACCCCCCGGGCCCTGTCCGCCCGCTCTCTCACGCCGCGGCCCGTGCCCATCCCCGGCACTCACCCCCGGGACCACTGCCCGCCTCCGGCCCGCGGCCATTCCCGGTGTCACCCCCGGCCCGCGCCTGTCCCCGGGACCACTGCCCGCCTCCGGCCCGCGGCCATTCCCGGTGTCACCCCCGGCCCGCGCCTGTCCCCGGGACCACTGCCCGCCTCCGGCCCGCGGCCATTCCCGGTGTCACCCCCGGCCCGCGCCTGTCCCCGGGACCACTGCCCGCCTCCGGCCCGCGGCCATTCCCGGTGTCACCCCCGGCCCGCGCCTGTCCCCGGGACCACTGCCCGCCTCCGGCCCGCGGCCATTCCCGGTGTCACCCCCGGCCCGCGCCTGTCCCCGGGACCACTGCCCGCCTCCGGCCCGCGGCCATTCCCGGTGTCACCCCCGGCCCGCGCCTGTCCCCGGGACCACTGCCCGCCTCCGGCCCGCGGCCATTCCCGGTGTCACCCCCGGCCCGCGCCTGTCCCCGGGACCACTGCCCGNGCGTGTCCCGCCGGCCCGGCCCGGGAGCGGGCGAGCAGCCGAGCAGCCGAGCAGCCGAGCAGCCTTCGGCCGCGGGGCTGGCGCGGGCCGGGGTGCGGGCTGCTGACGCTTTCCGGCCGCCTCTGCCTTCAGCTTCTGTCTCAGTGCCAGCCCCGCTCTGCCTCCCGTTGTGCCGCTTTAGACCGCAATAAAGTACGCTCTCTGCTCGCTTCTAAGAAACAAAGTCCCCGTGGTCTGATGGAGCGGGGCCGCTTGTAGGCGAAGTGTGTCCCCGGCGAGACCAGGCTGGGCTCGCAGCCGCGTGGGTCGGTGTGAGGAGGAGGAGGAGGAGGATGGCGGTGCGCACCTGTCGTGCATTAACCAAGCCCCGGCGGCCGCTCCCTGCCGCGGGACTGGGGAGAGCGGGGGAAGGGTGAAAACTGGAGAACTCCTGGGTTGGGATAAAGGCAGTGTAATAGGGAAAGAGAAGGCTGTGCACACAAGCAAGGCAGGTGCCCAGCCCTCTCCAGGAGAGCAGCGCTCCTTCACGCACGACAGTGACTTGAGAAGACAAACCATCACTTCAAACCTACCCTCCTTCTCCCCTTCCCCCCGCCCCGTTTATAAATTCAGCATGATCTCGTAGGGTCTGGAATATCCCCTTGGCCAGTTTGGGTCATCTGCACCAGCTGTGTCTCCTCCCTGCTGAGTTCAGCACAAATCCAAAGCACAGCCCCATACCAGCCTCTGTGCAGAAAATTAACCCTGCCCCAGCCAAACCCAGCGCAGCATCCCATGGGGATGTGTGTGCTTGTTGTAGGGGCATCGTGTTTTGTTGCAAAACCTCAGGTCTGTGGGTTAACTGTGCAAAGTTAGAGTGAAACGCACTAACAGGTTTAAGGTAGGTGCACGTACTGCCCAGCTGAGGCTTAAATTCTTGAGACAATAACTTTCCAGAGGTGATTACTCAGCATGTTTTTAATCTATGCAGGCAAAATGTCTGAAGCCTCTGGCAAGGTAAATCAAAGCAAAACACGTAATAAAAATTTGATAGTGAAAACAATCTACTGGTTGCTTGAATATGATTGATTGGTAGATAACATTGAAACTTATTTTGCTGACATGACTTATCTATAAAACTGCCCATCTTGGAATGTGTATGGATTGCTTTACTTATAGCAGTTCCACTTTGTTTTTTAAACAGATGCACTGTGTCAAATATTTGTTTCAAAGTAATTCCCAGCATCTACTGTTCTTCTAGGTTGATCAGTTCCAAAATGTTATCTCGGTATCTCTGCCAAGCGTACGAGTGTTTGTTTCTGCACAACTTAAAACTGAATTCGGTAAGCGTGGCTAGTTTGGCCAGAAGGATCCATACTTCATCAAAAAAGCTTTCTGACTGTGAGGCAAAGGAACAAACCGTCCAGAAATGCGAAACTGAAGAGTTGCCTCAGAGTACGGAAGACAATAACTTTGGAAGATTGCACGTACCAGTGATGCTGGAGGAGGTTCTTAGTTGTTTATCCCCCCAGCCAGGTCAGGTGAGTTAAATGATCAATTAATGTTTGTGATTCACTAACAGTCCAGCAGAAAAATTTGTCCAGTGTAGGCATAACTTTTGTTTAGAGGAATAAAGGGGTGCTCTTTAAGGATCAGTTGCATCTCTTAAAGGTTCTAAATTGTTTTGCAATTAAGACTCTGCATTCAAACTAGTAAAATTCTGGTATCTATATGCCCGAATCCCCGCAGTATTTGTTAAAACTGTTGTGCTTAAATACTGTCTTGCTATTGTGCTTGTCTTTCTGACTTGCACTTGTGTATTCCTAGGGTTATGTTAATTACTCATGGTAGTGGGGAGTTCTCATGTATGGTTATGTCATGAGCTTGTGAAGAGCTCTCTTTTCTGTTGTATAAGAGGTAGTATGTGGGTTTTAAAAATCATCATCATCGTCCTTTGTTCTGAGATAGTTATATCCATGCTTGAAGATGTTGCCTTAGGGAATGCTTACGCTGCCTGAGGAGCACTGTGGAGGTACTGTAGTTATAAAATGGCTGTATGGTACCAGAAGTGGTTTGGCCTCATTAGTATGGAACTTTTACAAGCTGTCTTACTTGGGTATAATAATACTGTAAGTGGTTTGCTTTTGGTATCTGGGTTAGCTCAAGTCTCTACGCCGCTGTGGTGATATATCTACATTGTATGCAGTCCAGGTGTATTTTGTGCTGCCATGAAAAAAATGATACAGTGAAATGTGTTTGGTCTGAGCGGTCTTAAATACGATGTTAGGTTGAAAGGATTTCTCATACAGTGTAAATGCTTAAATAATTTTCACATTTCAGATGCTTTCATCTGTGATTTTAATGCTTATGTGAGCTTCATAGGATCTTACTAATTTAGGCTTATCAATGTGTAGTTTTACTACAAAGACTGAAACGATACATGGATAAGCAGGAAGTTTAAAGAGCGTGTATGTTCTTGTTTTCACTTGAAAACGGCATCGTCCAACAGTGGCGAAGTGATGCAGCAATTTTGAGATGGATTCAGTGATCACAAATCTGCAGTCAAATCTTGCTGTGTTGCCTTGTATTTTAAGTGTTTGAAGAAGCAGCGAGAATGCAAATAGTGTACATACACATTAGCATACAGATTGCTCTTGCGTGTGTCCTGCTGTTGAAGATACCTAAATCAGTCAAATACATAAGGAACTTCAAGTTCAGGTTTCTATGTCAGAGCTATGGTGAAATTTTCACACATTAAATGAACGTAGAAATTGTGACACTGTATGTAAAGTATTTTTTCCAGTTGCGTAAGTTTGTGTTTGGATAAGAAGGGACTGATGAAGTGACCGTTCATTAAACTGTCTTTGGTATTAAAAAAAAAAACAAACAACTTTCGTGGCAACAGAACCTGCAAAAGAAACTATTTGAGGTTATAAATATAAACTATCGAGAGTAACTATTAATGCCCCTGAAGAATTTTTGGTAATTTAAATATTTATGAATGGGAAATAGCTTATTATTGGTGTGGGCTTTTTCAGGTCTGTGAATACATGGTTTTGCAGATTTCTAACCCAGTAGTGAACGACTAATGACTGCTGTAAGGCAGTCCAAGTGTGTTTACCTCAAACAGAAGCATTTATAATACTACTAACCTGTTCAGCATAACGGAAACTAGAAGCTGTTCAGCACTCTCTTTTTTCTTTTTATATATGTATTTTCAGCACTTTCTTCAAAAGAGTGCAATGTGTCAACCGAGTTTTGCTGGAATAAGTGAAATTTTGAACACAGATTGAGACAGTTTCTCACTGACGTGAGTGGTGGTAACCAGTTGGTATTAACATGGATCTCAACTGGGACTGCCGTATAAATTTACATTTTTAACATTATAGTCATGACAGGGAAGTCCATAAACACTTTATCGTGGGTGGGGAAGGAAATGCTCTGATCTTGGATTTAGTTTTTCTGCTTTCCTCTCTCCTACACACATAAAAATTTCCTTTACTCATGTAGCTTTAACACAGTTATATTCTTTTTTATAAAATAGCTGATTTGGGCCTCTATTTCTTGTTGTGTCCTAATACAAGGAGTTGCCAATATAAAGAAAATCTAATTAGAAAGATGATGTTCTCCCTATAGTTATGGTCGGTGAATGGGGTTTTCATTTTACTTATAGGGGTTCTTAAGAAAATAAATGTTACTTTAGAGTGAGTCACAGCTGAGATGAAGATGTTAGTACCCTCCTACTGAATATTCTTGTTGACTGTCTCCTTTGGGGAGTCTGTTTGTCAGGAGTTTTAGCAATAATATATCCACTTATCTTTGACTCTTCTTTTATTGCCTCGTTTCACAAAGTCCCTGTAATAGTCCTCTCTTTAAAGCAAAGGCTACAAATTAGTTTGTACAGATCTACCTCACTTCTCAATGAAAAGTCTGTCGCAGTAAATCCACGTGCAAGTAATTTCCTCTTTAAGTTTACTGTATTAATTAAACTACATTTTAATCTTTTCAGTCCACCAGTGTTCTTTGCAAACACCCAGCTGATGTTATTGCAGTTCTCTGGGCAATTGAGTCTTCTCCGTTCTCTTAAAGAACCAAGTATTTTCAGAATCAGTGTCTTTAGACATCCAGAACCATGTTTTCCCAATTTTCACTGTACTTTTTCTGATTTTTTTTTTTTATTTCTTCTTTGCAATAGTCACTGGTATTCTAACTAGAGATGTGGATCTTTTCCACATATTATGGCTACAGTGATATGTAAAAGGGGTTTCATTAGCAGTGACTTCTAGTGTGGATGCCAGAGGCTGAAACCCTGAAATTTTAACTATTCTTAGGAGGACCTTAAAGGTTCTTATGAGTTGCAAAACTCTAGAAAATGACAGTGCTCCAGCACCAATAAAAACACTTTTATGTAAAATATTTAAACTCCAACTAGAACAAAAGCAAATTGTGCCCTACTCACATTATATGTAATCTGATGACATCTCTGGTTTTGCATTAAATATCATCTAGAATAGACTAAAATGGAGATACCTACAATTTATAGATACTTAAAAAAAAAAAAAAAGCTTCCAGAACTATCATAAACCAAATAACACTAGTAGAGCTTATGGTATCTGTAATAATAGGTGGTCAAACTTGAGGTCAGAAAGAATGAATGAGACCTTTCCCTTTTCTCCAGTGTTTAAGTGATTGATCAGAAACAATTAGTATCAGGTGATTTTTTAAAAATCTCATTATGGTAATTTGTGTAAAAAAAAATAAGGCAGTTAATTTTCCCCAAAGAGATTTTGTCTGACATCTTCTTGAGTTAGCTGGGACTTATTGTGGAGGTTTTGTTTTTGAGTCTCCATAAAATTATTCAGATTATTTTTGCTACCCGGTATTCACTGAAGGAGGTATCCTCCTTGCCTTGGAAATAACGTGTGATATCTAGTTCCTAGAAAGAGACAGGTATTTCTTGAAAACATCCAGCTCTCCTTTCAGTCTTTCAGGTCTATATTGCTTTGTTTTCAGGACAGTTACTATTTTCACGCACCCAAACATCAAATGATTCTTTTTCAGCCGAGATTATGAGCGTGGCGTTCTAAAATAACAGGAGGAGATATAAAACATTGCTGGTGGTCAAACATGGTTCTGTTGTGAGGGAAATGAGGCTTGAGCTCTGCAGCTGAAGTCTGAAGGCAGTGGCTTTTCACCTCCTGAGAGTTCCATTGCCACTGTTGGATGTTGTTGGGCTGGAGCGGGATCGTTTCCTTGCTTTTCTGCAGAGCTGGTCGGTCGGGTCACGGGTACCACGTGGAGGAAGCTGAGCTGGACTGCTGGCGTGCAAAAGTGGGGTCTGTCGTTCAGAACTCGCTGTCTTAGTTCCGTTTTATTCGTGCCCGTACGTCAGTATTCTCCTTCTGCCTTGCGCTGAGTGTAAGCTCTTTAAGGCAAAAATAACCTGCATCCTGCAGAGTGGGCTTCTGTTTTGTGAGAAAGGTTTCCAGTTATCGTGGTGTATAAATAGTTACGGGTCTGTGCTGGTGACCAGTGTTCTTATCGTAGTCCCTCCAAAGCCATCTGCAAATAATTTATAACTGGAACGACCCATTTACACCAGAGGCTCTCGAAATCGAAGTTTTCTGCAGGGTATCCAAAATAAACAGGAATTGAAAAGGGATCTGGAAAAATTAGTTCTGAGTTCTCGAGCTGTATGAGTTTTTTTCTAGGATGCTACCAAAATACCAAGTTTGGAATGGAGTCTTAATTACATCATGAGATAAGTGCTGAAATACTTGTTTTGGAAAAGCACAACGCACACATGGACATAGTAAAAGTTTTTATTGTTTTAGCTTGTTTTCACTGGACTTGTAAAGTTAATTAGGTGACATAAAGGAGGTGGTTTGTAAGTGTTCTCTATTGCAGGAAGAGCTATGTTTTTTTGTGGGAAGCATGCAAAAAAATCTTTCCATATGCAAATTTTATGGCTAATTTTTCTGTGTCAGCAGCACAGGATTTATATGGTGATTGATAAAGATAAACCACTGTTGTAAAACAGAAAGAAAGATACAGGAACTTTCAAGAGGCAATAAATTAATACAGAGAAATTCTGAAATTATTCAGGGATTTACAGAACGCATTTTTTTCCCATGATACTTGAGTGTTACTGGGGCATGTTGAGAGTTATTGCAGCTGATCATGTAGTTCCTGTGTATTCTTTCAGTCACTCTTATCTGGTTGCATATATTGTGGATTTATGGAAGAGGCTACTCAGGCTCCAGATCACAGCTGTGTATGGAAATGTGTAATAAAATGTGTGTGGAGTGCATATGTATGCAAAGTATATTTGTTTTTGGTGGTAAGTAATGGGGAAACTAGTTAAATGGAATCTCATCAGATAATGCTGTTTAAAATATTTGACTTAAATCATACTTTAAGAGGGATTTTTCTTGGGAAGTTAGCATTTGAAGTTAGTGCACAAAAATGGAAAATACTTTCAAAACAGTTTTGACTAAGATATGCAAAAGATTGTACCTCAAATATTTATTATTATTTAAAATAGTAATATTGTCTTTTTTATGATGGTTGTGTCTACATGTGGATATGGAAAATCAGACCCCATTTGCTTAAGTTCCTTAACTGATTGCTCTGTGCTCTGACATGCAGTCTAAATAAAAAGTAACAAAGTAGAAGGACTGTTGTTTAACTGTGCAGTGCCGACAAATGTCTTATGTGTTCTACAGTATCTGCATCTGAGTAAGTTCCATCACGAGATGTGAGAGGAAAGGAGGGGACTGGGAAGAAAATAAGACAGGAGTCTGTTCATGAACAGCCAGTTGAGGAGGCGGAGAAAGTCAGTCACGCTTGTCAATTATCTTTTTGTTTCGCTGTCTTCTGTAGTGGGTCCTCCAAAAATACAGGGATCTTCAGTTCCTTAACGACAGAAGTCTTAAAACTCGTGTGCTTTATTTGAGAGCACTGCATAACCGTGTTCTGTTTTGAAGCTGGTACTGCTGAATGATTAGACTGTGGCACCAGGAAATGAAAAATATCCGTGTGTTGCATCTGAATGATGGCAGGATATGAACGAGGCGTGGTGAAGAAGAAGTCCCTTCAGATCTTACTTTTTTATCCCTCAAGATTTTGGTCTTTCAGGAGAAAATAACTGGAATACTTGGATGGGGGGAGGAGTAAGTTGATGGTTACGGTTGCACTGGGAAGAGTCTTCTGGTGGTAGTTCTTGGACCTTGCCTGACCTCCTCCTCTTGCGCCTGCACCATGGCTCTCTGCAGGCATATCTAAGTGTTACCGGCAGCCACGAGAAGAAGAGCTTGATCTGCATCCTTCCCTATTGCAGTAGGGGAAGGGAAGCCTGCAGGTGCTGTATCCAAAGCAACCAGCAAGGGAGCAGGGTCTGCCTACTGAGAAGGACTCTGCAGATGCGCCAGATTTCGTTTTATGGTGGTACTGGGTTCGCTTGCTGTTATCACTGTGTCGGATAACAAATGATAGTGCTTCAGGAGACTGTTTAAGATGCTGTGTTATAATAAAGCAAGATTCAGTGCTTTCGGGTGACTCAGCTTGTAATGACGCTGTATATGCTCTCCTTTTCTGTTGTGACAGCATTAGTCTTTGCACCTCTTGGGGAAAACTAATAAAATTCACCAGAAAGTAATCTAAGCCCTTTAAATTTTAACTTGATTGAGCCTGTGATCTCAGAAAGGGTGATAATTAATATATGTAGCTACTCATTTCCTCCTCATCTAGTACTGTGTGTCTTTAGTCAGCCTTTTGGCTAAGCTTTCGTCTTAAATATTTGAATTTGAGTTTGCAAACAGGAATACAGACTTTTTCTATCGCAAAAAGTATTACTAACAACTGAAGATCGCAATTGGAGTATGGAAAATATCTGTAGGTTGGTTCTTTTTGTTTTCTTGGTTTGCGTTTAATCCTGTAGTGAGTAGTTTTGCACAGACTTGTCCTGAATAAAGAGACAATTAAAAGTCTATCAAAACTATAAACTATCAAATTTGGTGTTTAAAGAGGTATCTGAAGTTATGCAAGTGTATGGTCTGATTTTTTTTCCTGATTTTTTTTTTTTTCTCTTTCCCAGATTTTCTTTGTTCAGGGGTGTTTACTGGTATTCAGCACCTTGGGAAAATAGTTTTCTAATAATTGTGTTTTAAGCACTGAAATATATTAATATTGTTTCAGGCTCCCTCTTTATCAAAAACTGTGTTATCTAGTGTCAAATTGCTGTAGGCACCTGGCAGCCAAGACTTACCAAAACCACGTCCATGGCTTTTTTTGGGTTGACTAACCATAAATATTTAAAAATGGATTCGATTTTTCAGTTGGGCCTTTGTAAAATTTTCATTGCACCTTAAATATCTTAGTTAAAATTGAAGAAAGAAGTTTCTTCTGAGGTAGCTGAGGAAATCGTCTCTGTCTTTCTTGCAAAGTCTGGTGATTAGCTGAAGTCATTCAGACATTGAAATTTTAATTTCCTATGGAAATGTTAATAATGGTGTGCTTGAGTCATAATGTCATTAAATCTAATTCCAGACAACATTACTCTTTGTAAAATGAGTAAAGTAAATAATGCATACTGGAGCAAGGCCTGCCAGAGCTGTCTAAAAGCAGGTGGTGGTGGTTTTTGTTTGCTTTTCTTACCGCTTGTCCAAGAGGGAAGGGGCTCATCTGTGTTCTCTTGCACTGAAAAAAATTGCTCCCAGTGATCTTTCTGGCTGCTTCACTCAGCTCCATGAAGTGCAGCGTTGGGCTGGCAGGTTTCACACGAGGGGAGGAACGACCCTTGGGATGCGCGAGAGGGTTTGGGCCACGGCTGCCTTTGCTTCTGGCTGTGTGAGGATTCGAGTGGTTTGCCAGCGAATGGACTTTGGCCAGGCTTCTGTGCTGGAGGACCTGCAGCTGATGACGGAGAAAGATGTCATCTGCTTTAAGGGACATTGTAGATGTCTACAGGTGGAGTATTCCAGTATGTTCTGTGGAATCAAGGTCACTAATTAAGGTATGAGGCTTTAGAAAATAAGCGAAGGCAACAATAACAAGGAAGAGATAAAATGCCTTTTTTTATGTTTTAAGACAAAGACTGTTCATAAGTGTTCATATGCTCTTTCATACTTAGCTGTAATCAGAAAATTGAACCTTTGTGAAGAAGATATATTGGAAATTATTTGGAGGCATTAAATGATTATGACTGATGGGTTCCTCAAAATATATTCATAGCAACCTTTTCTCTCTGTGTGAAATGATGGTTGATAGAAAGTAAAAGTTAATGAAATTCTTGAATATGCAGACTTAGTGATTTTACAGATATTTCAGCTGTATACTAGTATACTTCAGTAGCATCCTGTTAGTGTACCAATGAGATGAATGTGAAAAATGGGTAATAATGGTTGAATTATGTTGCATTGTTGAATAAACCAGTCCTGGAAAATCATTTTATTTTGTACCTAATACATGATCTGCGAAGGTTGTTTTCCTACGAAATGCTAACTATTTATTTATATTTCTCTTTGTGATGTAGATTGTTAGACTTGGTGTGTAAACAACTTTTTTATCATTTCATATTCTGTCAAAAGTACTTTTGGAAAAAATTAGTCCAGTTAGGTTTTAACTATTAGTCCTTATTTTTTTAAATTATGTGTGACAGCTTTCTACATAGATGGAACATGAACTGTAGAACTGTGGGTTTTGGCTTTCTTGGTCACCTTTATTTTCTGGCAGGTCATGTCATCAGGCATAATCCATTTTAATTCCTTTATAATATTTTCACTGACACGTTCAGCTCTTGTGTACCTGAGCAAGATTTGGATGGGAATTGTGCCTCTGTGGATCAGTAGCTGCTCATAAATGTTTCACGGTGGTGTCATCAGCATCACCTCATTGGTACTTAGGTCCAGAGACATGTAAAGCTGGTTTACCTTGCCTATGTTTCCAAGTTTACTGGAGGGAACCCGGAGGGACTGCTTTGCTCTGCTGGGTAACCTTGACCACTTCTTGCCACAGATGTTTTTATTTTCCAGAAGTTCCTTTTTTATTTCTTTTTCGTTGCTTATTTATGTTGCAACATGGCAGCATTTTGTTACTGACTGAAGGTGAGATGACATTAGAACATTTAGTGGCGTTGTGAGTCATCTCTCGTTTTTGGAGTTCCTCACAGAAGCAACGGAATGCAAATGAAATTGCAACTTTTTCAGGATGGGAGGCAGGGACTCCAGAGTATCTAGGGGTCTGTGTACAGTGTGTGGTTCGCTGGATTTGTAATGCTATTTTCCCTTCTGTGAGGCATTAATTTGGAAAAAATTATTAAAAATCAAAATAGCCTAGTTTAAAAACAGGAATGTCTGATTTACCTTATGAAACTGAACATATTTGCAAAATATTTTGAATTCTCATAAGAGGGAGCAAAGGTTATTAGCGTGCTGAAGACTAAATATTGCTTCTTACTAAATTGCACTAGTATAAAAATGCAAAAATATCTTGGTCTCTTTGACCTCTTAATTTCTTAGTTCTGGCATAATTTTTCTTATTTGCATGTGAATAGCAGGAAAGTGTACATTTTAATAATATTTCCAGCTTGACTTTGAGTGTGTATAATTTCTTAATTCATTTAGAGAAATATTAGAACCCTTTCCAGCATTTCTATAAAAGTAGATTTCTCTACTAACAAATCTTTGTTGCAATCTCACCAATAACCTACCTAGCATGTCTCACTCTGCCAATGTTTTTTAAAAACCTGGTTTATTTAAAATAATTTTAAAAGTCCCGCCTTTTGTCAGGCATATAAAACACATACGCTATTTTAACTTTTGTATATTTAACAGGAATTGAGGACAAATTCTTATGTAGTTGTATAAAAATTAAAATATAATCCTTTCTCTGCATTAGATAGGACATATTGGTAGGTGCAATAAGCAATTTTCAGATAAATAAGGAGGATGCAGGAGCCTTATCCATTATAAGTCGCATCTGGAGTCAACTGAAGAAGCAGTGCTTAGAATGGAGAAATATAAAGATAATTTGTAAATACATGCTTTAGACTTAATCGGGGATGAGTAGACAACACAGAACTGGGAGGAGCTGTTGACTCCTTCAAAGTCAGGGAGGCCCTGCAGAGAGACCTGGACAAATCAGAGGACTGGGAGATCACCAACTGTGGGAAGTTCAACAAGGGAAGGTGCCAAATTCTGCACCTGGGATGGGGCAACCCTGGATGTATGGACAGACTGGGGAATGAGATGCTGGAAAGCAGTGCCGGGAAAGGGACCTGGGGGTCCTGACTGGTGGCAAATTGAACATGAATCAGCAGTGCCCTGGCAGCCAGGAGGGCCAACCGTGTCCTGGGGGGCATCAGGCAAAGCATCACCAGCAGGGCGAGGGAGGGGATTGTCCCGCTCTGCTCTGACCTGGGGCGGCCTCACCTTGAATATTGTGCAGTTTTGGTGCCTGCAATATAAGAAAGACATTAAGCTATTGGAAAGCATCCAAAGGAGGGGAATGAAGATGGTGAAGGGCTGTGAGGATAAGCCATGTGAGGAGCTGCTGAGGGCACTTGGTGTGTTCAGCCTGGAGAAGAGGAGACTGAGGGGACACCTCACTGCAGTTACAGCTTCCTTGGGAGGGGCAGAGGAGGGGCAGGCACTGAGCTCTTCTCTGTGCTGACCAGTGACAGGACCCAAGGGAATGGCCTGAAGTTGTGTCAGGGGAGGTTTAGGTTGGATATTGGAAAGAGGTTCTTCCCCCAGAGGGTGGCTGGGCACTGAACAGGCTCCCCAGGGCAGTGGTCACAGCACCAAGGCTGACAGAGTTCAAGAAGCATTTCAATGATACTCTCAGGCACAGGGTGTGACTCTTGGGGATGGTCCTGTGCAGGGCCAGGATTGCAATGATTCTTGTGGGTCTCTTCCAACTCAGCATATTCTGTGATTCTGTGACTGATTTTCAAGATTTAATTTGAAGTCCTTGTTAAATGGCTTTGAGAAGCTGCACAACTTTCAGCTTTCAGTTATATACTTTCAACAGATGTCACTTCTAGCAGAGCAGAAGAGGAGAAAGTTTCATAGAAACTTTGTTTTCTCCCTTTGGAGACTGAAATACTAACATCATGGAGAAAAAAGATCTCCAATTGATAAATGTTCTAATCAATATTTTTGCTTTAGCAAAAATAGATTTAGCATTGTTCTATAAATATGCTCTGATAAAGTAGTTTAAGTTTTGATAGATGCCATTCTTTAAAACCAGCAATATTACTATTGCAAATTTGGAAGTGAGAGTACATAGTGTATATTTTGTTTGAATAGAGAGGATTTATCTTTTTTTAACTGAAGAATTTTGTACATGTGTAATTGTTCAGTGGACCTGAATGCAGACCTCTGCTGGTATTGTATTTATAAGCAAACTGTTATCTAGGGGAGCTACTAAAAAGAGAAAATTACCTTGGGAAATGGTCTGAAGTAAATCCTGATGGCATGTGGGCAGGGGTTTGGACAAAATGGTGGTTCTGCCCTTTGAGAATCTTATTCCACTGGCCTATTCAGGTAGACATAGCCAGAGAGTGCTGGGGAAATTAGCTAAATATTTTGTTTTATTCTGGTACATGGACATGTCTTATACACTGTTCACTATTCAGACTCTGCTTTGAATTCAGATTTTTGTCTCTTGAATTATATCCCTACAACATTTGAATTCTTCACAGATTACCTTCAGAGATTAATTAATTTAAATTCATTACGCAGAGTTGATCTTTACAGCCCTCTTAAAAAGCAGCACAACAGTATTACTTCTACTTTGCAGAACTCAGAGGCAACAATAGCAAAATTCTCCTTTGGGTGCCCAAGTGGAAATGCCCCTTTTCCTGCTTTTTTGAAGAGTTTAACATTTTGGTTTAGAACTTTGCAACACCTTGGAGTGACGTCCCCTTGCAGTTGTTGAGGTCACAGTGTGTCTGGGAAGCTGATCTAGTCTTCCAGAGTTTTACAGACAGAAAAACGAGAACCAATACTGTGACCTACCTGTTTGGTGTAGTGACCTCCTGAGGCTCACAGGAGCTGGGTGTCAGAGCGACCCTCGTTCAGCTGAGTGCATTTCGCAGCTCCTGGGTCGGATACTGCAATTTCCAGTGTCGCCTCCCTTTTGGAAAGGAAACTGAAAATGGAAGTGGTTGATTCATTCCTTCAGGATTTTGCTGGAAGAGCCAAGCTGAACAGGTAAGCCAGTGGGGTGTCATGCTGCCACTGAAGGGGGCAAGTCCAGCTTCTCTGCTCCCCACCCATCTCCATCTCTGTAAGCTGCCAACCCCTCCCCGACTTCTGCAAATCAGTCAAACGCTAATATGGCAGAAAACTACAGTGTCTTCTTCTGTATTAGTTTTCTCTGCCGTGCCGCTAAACTTCATACTTGCTTATGAAGTACCCAGTAAGCCCCTGTGCTGAGAGAAATGAACTGCAAGAAGGAAAGCACACGTGAGAAAATAGTGCCTAATTACTCCTACAACAAACGTTTTGTGCAACCATAGTCTTGGTACCAGTCTTTGGTAGATTGTCATTCTCTGACTTTGCTGTGCGAAGGAGGTGACTTGTGCCTGTTCCCAGTGAAGTTACAGCTTTTTCAATTGGTAAAAATTAGTGTTTATACAGAGATTTGTAGATCCTAGTGTGAGTTCCGGGGAAAACGTGCTTTAATTTAAGAATAACTCTTGATTGCAGCATTCAAGCTCGTGTTAACCCTCAGGAGCATTACCTGTTCCACCCTTCTCTTCAGGCCTAACTCTTGTGTTCTAATCTGTTAACACTTAACAGATCTCCAGCTGCACTGCACGTGCTGCTCTCTGGATATACATTCTCTTCCTCTTGCTCTTCTGGCTGTGCAGCCATGGCGTGAGCTCACACCAAAACAGTCAATTTACTTGCACTTTGTTTTCAGGTGAATAAACAAGCTGATAGAACCTGTGAGTACCTGCAGCTAGAGCTGAAGATGATAGTGAGCAGACAGTTGTTTTGAGAAACAATGAGCTGTTTACATCAGCTGGCACATGTGAACTGAAGGGCTTCACAACAGGTTGCCTGTCTGGAGTCTGAACACCTCTCACCCGCTCATCTCTGATTGCTCTCTCTGTGTTGGCACCATCAGACTGAGAGAGCGAGAGAGAACTTCCCTGCTCCAAGATTCTGGGCTTGGCAGCTCAGGCATCATAGCCTGGGCATTCAGAAAGAGCAATGGAGAGAGAAGTGTTACTTTTAGAACCAACATGTTTTTGGAGGTTCATAGAAGAGTCTTTCACCCAGGGTTGTCCTCCTCTTATCTTAATTTCAGAACTTGAAAATGCCATTACTGCTTAGTGCAATGTAGAATTGTTGTCATTTAAAAATCTAACCAAGCAGGGTTTTTCACAAAAGAGGGAAATGGCTGAAGACATTTTGTCATGCTTTCCCAACTCTTCCCATCAGCTGAAGACCTTATTTCTAACACAGAAAAAATTTCGACCTCCAATTGTTAAAATCATCCAGGACTCTAAAGTGGCAGAAAACAGGATTTTTCAATGAAAAATTTTAGATATTTTTATTAATAATAAATAATGCTACTTGAGCAGATTATAATAAAAGCAGATTTAAAAGCTGCTGCTTCAGTTTCAAACTGTACAAAACATTACTTGCATTTTAATTTTTTTGAGATGTTTATCTGCAATGGAGTTAAAACAGTGCTCCTGAAATTCTCTCCTTCAAGAAAACTGTTTGAGCAGTTATGTCAGTATATACTTTTGGTCATCTAAATTTAAAACAAGACTTTTGCTAAGAAGGTCAATGTAACTACTTTCCTTTTGATCTTGCATCCTTGTGGGTGCCTGGATAGTTCTTCTGTAAGAAAAGTTTTACTGGATGAGTCAGTGCACTGAGTCATAGGCAGCATGAAGCCTGTAGTGCTGTAGACTAACTAATTGGTAACAGTCTCAAATTTAATTAAAGCACAGTTGTCAGCTTTGTGTTACTGCTTGACATCCCACTGAAGTATTTTGTTTTTAGCAACTTAGATTAATTGTTCTTTGCTGTTAAAATTTGTGTGTTTTAAGATCTTGTTTCTGTTGAATAGACCTGCCATTGCTATTTTCTTTTACTATCCTCTTTATGATTTTTATAGTACTCAGTTTGAATTTTTTCCCCATGTTAGGTCACATATTCAGTAATTATGCTTTTTACCATGCCTGTGCATTTACAAGTGTTTAGAGTCCTTTGAGGATTTTTTTTTTAAAGTGTTCTTCATTAAGAACTTCCTGTTAGTACTGATGAATTCCCATACTTTTTAAAGCGTTACTCAGAACTTCTTAAAAATCGAACTTAAAAATAAATATATTTTTTGGTGTTGACTTGCAGATTACATTTTCAATTTTGCTAGTTTTCACTTCTAATGTTCAGCTTGTGTTGTGCCCTGTTTTATAATACTAAATGGCTTTTCTTCATCCCAGTGCCTGCCAACCATCTCCAGATGATGGCAGCGGTTTCCAATGTCATTGGAAACTTTCCTTTTCCTGTTCTTCAGTTCCTTTGTTCATGTGTTTCTTTCCATGATGCAGCTTGAGGAGGCAGAGAGCTATGTAGAGGACATGGGAGAACAGGACATGTCTCGAAGCTGTCTCTTTCAATACCTTTCAATACCTTAAGGTATTGGGAGAGAAGCAGGGTTTGAGATTGTTTTTGTCATTTGCATTATCAAAAAAACCCATTGCTGGCTTTGTGCAGGAGTCCTGCTTGCTCCCACTGAGAACAGAGGAGTGAAAGCATGAATGGATGGTTGCAACTGACTTTCCTATTTCTCAATCTTATTTCTAAAAATCTTTTGAGACAGTACTTTTGGAGAAAGGTCTATGCTACTTCCTTATGTGGTGAATACTGAAGCTGGGATGCTGAACAAATGTCTTTCTAGACATTGGAGGAAGTAGAAGATTTTTTGGTTGTGTATTGTTTTTCTCCTGACAGTTTTCCTTCTTGACGAAGCTCTTCAGATATGAAGATATTGCTAAATCATCAGTAATACAGCACTGGTTCACATCAGAAGTATATCTGACCAGGTGTCCCATCTCTGGCAGTGCCCAACAGCAGGTGCTAATGGAAGCCTAAAAGAAGGGGAAGGGAGAGAATTATTATTTTATACCTTGAATTACCTTTACCTGACAACAGTAGTTTAAGGACATCCTTGCAGGGGGACAGTTGAGGGTTGTATTCCTGTAATATCACTGGCATTCTGTTTTTTCAAGTGTTATCTCCCTTAAAATTGTGTTAAATATGAGACCTCTCCCCACAACATGATAGCCATGGTTTCAATATTTGCATGAAAGGCACTTTTTTATTTGTTCTAACTTGATGCTTGATAATATCATCAAGTTCCCTGAGCTCTTGTATTTTGAGATAAGTGAATCATACCATCTGCTACAGCTGTATAAAAGCAATGTTAATAGTCCTCCACAGAAAACTGCTGGAGCCTTCGGATGTTTTATTGGACCAGGGAGATGTGTCCTAAGGGACTCCTTTTCCACATTTCCTATTTTCTTGTCCTCATCTAAGCCCAGTTTCATATAAAGCAACAGTGATGGAATGTGTTCTGTTCCCTCCTGAAGTGATCATTCAGTTAGCTCTGAAATTTGTTCTTTGAATGTGATTTTATTGTTTTTCTGGATTGCAGATTTCCCTCACATCAGCTTTGGAATGCAAGGCTTACTGATGCAGTTAATTCTCAGCCCCCTTCCTTTCTAAAGGATTTCCTCCTTCATGCGTGTTTTCTTTGTTGTCTTTATCTTGGTTTTATCCAACTCCTCTCCTTTTCTAAGAGTTCTTCCTTTATCCCCACTTGTAGCCTTATTCTCCATCAAAGTATCTATTAATTTGGTTTTGAATTTTATTTAAATTTAAACCCCTATATTTTTATATAGGTTTATGGCTCTCACTTTTTCATGTAGGCCTTTGTTGTATCTCATCAGTTTGTGGAGATGCTCAGATGTTTTGAATATGGTCAGCAAAATAATATTCATGCTAGGAACTAGCAATAAAATTAATTCTTGAAGAGTAAAATGCAACATATTTCAAAACATCTCTTTCAATTTGAAAGAAGCAGCTAAGATTTAAAGCAAAGCTTTCACTTGCCTTAGTGAAAAGTAGAATAAACTTAGTCACCAAGTAGAATAAACTTCTACTTGGAGGTATCCAGTTTCTAGATGAAATAAAAACAGATAAACATCTTCCATTTCATCTAAACTTGTCTTGTTCTATGCGGAAGATTTAAGAGAAGATTTCTCTGGGGGAGACCTGTAACTTGGATATTAAACTTAGTAATTTGGGAACTGTCGTATTCTGGTTTGTACAGTCACAGCAGCAGTAGCTTTGGTGATAAAGTTGTGTGATCTGACTACTTCGTAAAATATTAATCATATAATCCTGGTTATAGAGTTAAAAGTGGTGATAGTTTCCTATTTATTCTTATCCCATTTCTCACACATCATTTCACATATATTTTTTGGTTTTTAGCACTTCAAAGTTCTTTGGATTAGGTTATTGTCGGACAGAATCAGTCCATTCTAAGTTGGAGTACTGAAGATGAAGAAATGAGATTTCTCACCTGTTAATAGGATCTCAGTACAAAAGTCTGGAAAATCTCACCAGCCGTGGGATTTTCATTTGCTTTAGGTAGGAGAACTATTCAGGAATGTTAACATGCACTAATTAATAAATCATCCCTTTTGAATTGTGTGGGACAGTGCTTTCTTCATAACACAAGCAAATAATGGTGATAATATACTTAGTAGAACACTTAAATATTTAGAAGTTGTGTTCTGTGTGCATTGACATAGTGCATGTCACAGCCAGTGGGTTTGCCTCGCTGTTTTAGATGGGTTGCTTTTACAGATGTTTCACAAAATTTCTACCAGATTAGTTTGTTCTTCCAGGCAGGCAAAGAAACAAGTTAAAATCATTAAATGGCATCAGAAACACCAGCCTTGGAAGTGTTAGTCTCCTATCTGCTGGTAGAGGGAATAATTAGAGACTTAAGACTTAACGTTGCATAAAAATTCTGGCTTGTTGACCTGTCTCTGAGATAGTTTCAGAGGCTGTAATAGTTAAAATAATTTAACAAACAGTCCAATAAGTACACCTGGAAACATATTCTTAGTCCTGTGTTTTTTATGGGTCTGTATTGAATTTTCCTGTGCGGTTTAGGAATATCTTTATTTATATCTCAGCAAGTCAGGTTACTTGCCTTAGGGTTTTCTATTTGATTAGTATATGAAAATATATAATACTAAGAGCAAAAGTGTGGAATACAATGGTCAAGTTATCAAAACCAACCAGGCAATGATTTTTGAGTATTAAAAGTTGTGTAAAACAGTGATTCTTACTAGAAGAAGAGTATACCCATACTGTTATTTTGGGAGAAAGAGATCACAGTTACTAGTTGCCGTATCAAACTATATTTAAAAACATTGTCGTAGTTCCAGCCAGAACAGGATTTATTTTTGCAGTAGCTGGGAGAGGCTGTGGCCAGGACCCAGAAGTTATTCCATCCCACCTCTGTCTCTCCCTAAGTGTGATGGGGAGATCCATCCAGTGTTGTCTGTTGGCAGGGATGTTTGTCCACATGAATATCTTTTCATAGTCCTTTTGTTATTAATGTTGTGGCTGTTACTGTTTGTTTTCATATCTCATTGCTATTTCCAGTAAATTGTCCTTATCTCAACCCGTGATCTTTGCCTCGCACAACTGATTTGGATGTTTTTATTCATCGAACCTTTATTAAAGTTCTGATTTTCTGTTACACTTGTTAAGTGACTTTTGTGATCTCCCTGCCCCTCCTCTCTGTTTTATCAGTAGTACTTTGCTTTGCCATTTTTTGCATGGATTTTGGTACAGTATTGGAGACGTTGGTCATTCCAGGTTGTGCTGTCACCTTCCCCTGTAAGTTGTCACTTTATTACTTGCCGCTGACTAACACATACAAGGTGGTGAATGATTTATCATAGATTTGGACAGAAAGGAAGTAATGGTGCTAGAGTTTGCATTAAGGCCTTTAACTTTTCTACCTACTGATTTTTAGGACGATGACAAACCTATGGTATTTAGAGCAGATATTACTATTCTTGAATAATTCCACTCATTGGAAGAAAATGGAAGACAATTCAGATTGGTCTGCAACACCTCTTATGTGCTCTCATTTTTACCTTGTTTGTATAGGCAGAGTAACTGAGTACTGAGTAACAGCCTGGATGAGGATGTTGTGTGGATAATGTAATGAGTATTCAAAAGAGATATAATAATAAGCTTAATAACATAAGGAGTTACGTAAGAGATCATTGGAAAATATGTATTATACCAGTAAGGTAAACTTTTATGTTTAGTCCTCTATCCTGTTTGAACTACTGAATGTCTAACATGTATCAGACCACACCTGGTGGCTCTGATTGTGCCTGTGGAGGAGAGGATTCAAAATTATAATTGCTTTTTAATTTTTCTTTTCTTGTGCAAGTCGCTTTTGGATGGAAGTACGGGATAAAGCTAACAATTACAAAACTCACATCTAGTTGTGCATGTCGATTCCGAGACAGCTAAGCACTGTAGGTCTGAAGATAAACATGTGTTTAATTGCTTTGCTCTGAGGGAGATGACTGCTAATCTGTAATTACATGGAATTGTTACTGTTATCTGTATGGTCTTTCTTAACTCTGTCACACTCATTTGTTTGTTCTCGAGTTAGATAACGAGTTTGTTTGAAAAGAGCTGTGTTGTATGTCTTTACAGTTCATAAAGCAAGTTAGTTTTGCTAATGGTAATTCCTTTGGTCTCTAATGAAGGATCATGGCATACGAGCATCACTATACAAAACTGAGTAAAACCATTTGTTTGCAGGCAGTGAATAATGACAAAGGGCAGCAAGAAAGTTTACTGTATTTATGCTCTTTTCTTCTTATAATAAAAGCTGTCTTATTTTCTGTGTATTTGTAGGGATTTTTAAAGCAGTTTTTTACACAGACAGGAGGATTAACAAACATTGGTCCTGTTTGTTGTGTTTTCAACTGATGCAGTGTTAGAACTGGTTGATTAAAGTCCTGTGTATATCTAATCTGTGTAATTAGGTTAGATGTAGTCTCTCTATGCTTCTTATTTCAGCCAATAAGATCTAACAGAGGGGAGCCAAACCAGCTCCTCCTTTTGTAGCGTGCTGCCACAGGTAGTGCTTAGTTGGTAAACAAAGAGCATTATCAGAAAGGGAAGTTTGTTTTGTTGCCCCTTTCCAGCTTTTGGCTTATGATAATATCTATGCTGTCATGTTGAAATGCAACCAATTAGTTTAACAACTTCTGTGCAAAATGTAATTTCTTATGTTCTTAATCTACTTGTTTGTTCTTTTTGTAATTGACAGAAGAACATCTTATTTTTTAAAAAAATAAGACCTCCCCTCCAAAAATTGCTTAACTTAGTCATGCCACTGTATTCTGTGATTTCCACCATGGCATTCTGTATTAAAGTACATGGGTGATAAAGCAGAGAATGTTTTTGCCTTAAAAAAGAAGTAAAGGGACACTTGTTCAGACTACAGATTGTGCATACATGTTGGTTTTCACTGACTTGTGGCAACCCTGCAGACACTTTAAACATATTTTATTACTATACTATTACTACAGTTACATGCTGCTGCTTAAGACTTCTTTTACTGCTCTTGAACCATCTGCAGAGTTCAAGGTTGGAAATTCCTGGTGTTTAGTTTTATGCTCTGAAGGGCAGAGTAGGTGCCTTCTGTAATCAGTGGGTTATATGAAAACCTACAAGGTTTCTGTGCTCATTATTTTTGTCAGTGGCGAATGACAGGATTGTTCTCAGGGTCTGTATTATGTTTTGATTGCTGTATTAATGTAATAAAGAGTATAGTAGTAAAGTATAAGTCATGCTGTTCTCACTAGGAGTTTGATCTCATAGTTGTGGTGGGAAATCAATCTGGTTTTAATTGCCTGTGAGTCTGAAGTATGTTCCTTTTTGTAAAGCTGATCTCACATAAATATAAATCAGTAACTGTCTGTTCTTTAATTATGTATTAGTGTATTGTATCTGCATACTAGATGAGAAAATGAGCATCTCCAGTTACGGTGTATTGGAGGTCACTAAATCTTCTCTGCTCGATGAAGTTTAGTAGCACTGCATTTCTAAATACTGAAAAATGTGCTATATATATGCAGTTTGTTTTAGAGTGGCTGTTTTTAGCTACAGTTAGTCAGTCACTTGCTTTGTAAGTAAAGCTATAGGGATTTTTGACAATATGGAAAATAGTTGCTGTAAAACGTGCTATAAAATTACAAAAGTGGGGTTTTTTTTTAAGTCATTGTGGGTAATTTTGAGGTATTTTAATGTAAGATTTTTTAAAAAATCAATTATTTGAAAGTATATTTTAGTATTTCATAAATACATGACTGAATTCTACCATGGTCCAAAAATACCATATTAATTTTATGAAAAAAGGACTAATGTAACCTGCATTCTTGGTAGCAGTGTCTCTTCTTCCCTTGCCATTTTACACTTGACCTTATCCCTCTTCGGGCAGAGATAATTTCCGCTAAATGTAACGTAAAATTTCCAGAAAGGATGCAGAAATATTTTGGCATCAAATATTTTTGTTTGCTTTAAGCTGTCAGTCATAAGACTTCGGTGTATATAAGCTTACCACTGTTCAGCAGTAATTGAATTCATGAATTGCAAGAACAAACTTTACTAATACTGTTGTTGCCATACTGCAGATACTCCTCTGTTATAAGTTTGAGCCAGCACAGTTGCCTTCCTTTCTACAAAGCATTGTAAACAAAGCTGGAGGTCTAATGCAGAAACATGATTTCTGGTGATATTTTAACTTAGCTCTCTGTTCGTATATCCATTGATGTGATTTGGGGTCCATTTGGATACTTGTAAATCTTCAAATGACTGGAACAAGGTCTGCTTGGTTGACACAATACAAAAACATGACATACGCAAAAACAGCACAATCAGAATTGTTTAGGTTGGAACGGACTTTTAAGGTCATCGAGTCCAACATGGCATTCCAACTCTTTTAATAATTCACAATATTAGCAGACATAATTAGCATCCAGTGCAAGATACTGTGCATCATACCAGAGTTCATTTGGCCTTTTGGGGTGTGCCAGGCTACAGCACAGTCCTGCTTTGCTGGAGACAGTCCCACAGCGGTCTGTCCTTCTGAGTAGAGCCTCCTTTTTTGTAACATTTATTCTACCTTCTTTCAGTATCCAAGGGAGGCATTGCTAGTTTGACGTGTCTGTGTTAGGGAAGGAAATGCTCCTAGGAAGGTTAACATGAACTGGCCTTCAACCACCTGCAAAGTGAAAAGTGTCTGAATTACAGGCTCCCTTTGGCAACCCCGAGCACCGCGTCCCGTTCCAGAGTTGTACTGAACCCCTCACGTCCTGAGCAGGAAGCAGAGAGTTGGCAGGTGTGACCTTTTCAAAGAAATACTGATCCCAGAGCTGAAGTACAGTAGCCTGAGCTCACTAATATCCTGAGGAAAGCTGGCAATATGCTGTGTGTCATGAGGGTGCCCCAAGCCCACGGTTCTAAAGCACTGCTGTGGGCAGGTAACCCAGCAGAGCTGGAGTACAGTGTTGTGCATTCAGCCCGTTGAGTAAGAAAGACACACAGTCTGATTTTGCTTCACAGGCATTTTTATTCTTTAAAAAATGAAGTAGCATAGAATATATAATGTGTTTCATTTGCAAGTCAACTGAGCCTCAGTATCCTAAAGAATAGAATTAATTCTGTTAATCATACGGATTTTCTTCAGCCCAATTCCACGGAGAGAGTGTGAGTGTGTGTTTGTGTGTGACTGTGTGTGTGTTAAAAAATAAAGACAACCTAAACCACTTAAATTTTGCACAACTGAAATAATTAGAAGTGGAAAATGAAAGGGCCAGGGTGGAAGGGTAAACATTGTGGTCTTTTCTGAATTCATACTGTGACCAAGACTCCAATTACATGCAAACTTTCTTATGAAATGGAACTACTTTTTCATATTTCAAAGAAAACATAGTGCTTCATGATATTTGGGGGCTAACCTTTCCAAAAAGATCACAAATGCCACGTTACCTTGGGTTTCCACATGTATAATTAAAACTTTCACCTTTGGATAGTGAGATTCAAAAGTCTATTTTTAATATGCTCACATACGAGTTACAAAGAATGAAATTAAGGAGTAAAGAGAGAAGGAGAGAAGAGAATTTGCTGAGTTGGTTACTGGAGAAAAGTTAATAAGCTAACTGCATGAATAATGTTAAAACTAAATGGGAGGTTATTCTCAGGTGACTGCCTTTTGACTTCCTCTTGTAGAAGAATAATATATTTGAAATTTATTTGAAAATGGTTGGTGTGGTTTTCTTTTTTTTTTTTAAATAGCCATTACCTAATCAATAGGGATTGTTTTATGAAATAATACTGCCAAGAGGAAACTATTTGAAGTGTTTGAGTGAGTAGATTTTTTTGATGTTGAGGATGCGTTACTCTTAACAACAGCTTTCATTCATAATGTAGTTGAATTGGTAGCTTTGTACAAATTATTGTCTTGGATTTCCACGTCAGCCAAAGATGAACAACAAAAATACATAATTTTTCAAAGAGACTTTATTCTTCTGGAGAGGGGTGTGTGTGGTGGTTTTTTTTTTTGTTTTTTTTTTTTTTTTAATTGGTTTGTTGGGTTTTTTTTTTTTTTACTCTGGTATGCTCAAAAAAATTGAGCATATATGCACATTGTTATTGTCCTATAATGGTCTAATTCGCAGAAGGACTGTTATCAGTAATTATTATTTATAAGGTTACAAAGTTAGATAATTTTTAGCTAATGACAGGACAACATTTGTGAGATTTCTACACGCTGTAGGGTTTTAAGCATGATAGTCTGATCAGAGTTGTAAATTGAGTCCAACCATGAACTTCAGTTGACAGGAAAAAGACTCCATATGTCTTTCAGACGAAAAGTGATCCTACTTCCATTAGTCTCTTTTAAATAGATTGTTTGTTTCCATAATAAGATGTTCCAAAGTCAACACCGACCTTTTGGATTGTTGTGTGTAACTGAGCTGGTGTAAGTGACTTTACCTGTGTGTGACTTTGCACTGGCACTGCAATTAATAGGTTTGGGAGTTTTTTTGTTTGCAAATGTTAATTTACCTAAGTTTTTTAAGAAGTGCTTTTAATTTTTATTGTTGCATAAATATGTTCACAGTGACCTAAGGGGAATGGTTCCAAGTTCCTTGTATACTACAGACTCTTCTTTGCTGCACGCAGCGACCATCATAGTTTGTTCAGAAACTATTCTGAGTAACTTAAAATGCAAAATGATACCTGAAATAAACTCTATGTAAAGAGATTTGGAATTACTTCCTTTTTACATCTGGTAATGTTGTCCCTTTGAAATTATTGCACAATAAAGTTTATCTTCCTGTTGGCTATTATAATTTTTTAGACCTGTGTTGTTCAGAACACGTGTTAAGAACAGACAGTCCTGAATTTAATTTTTCTTTTCTATTTGGTCATAAACATGATCTGTCAAAACTGCTCCAACAGATGTTGACAGGTGGATTCAAAGGTGATGAGCTTCAGAACGAAGATTTTTCTGCATATATCTCACATAACATCTTGTAGGCTCATCCTACGTGTTTTGCTATAGTCTGCAAAAACTGGTCTTAAAATTTCTTTGAAAAAGGTCAGAGTCCATCTAGGAAAGATGAATTGATGATTGTCTGCTGTAGTGTGAAAAATATTTATGTAGTGCATTATTAAAGACAAGTGCTGTAAGAAATGCAAATGTTGAATACATGGTAAGCTTTTAGGAGAACTGTGGGGTTTCTTTTCTGTAGTGTAAAAAAATTACAAAAGAATACAAAATATGGTTAACTTGCCTTTTTAATTACTCTTTTCAGCATAACTAAATAGTACTTTTAACATGCTTGTCTTGTGAGAGCTCTAGGGGATAATCTGTACTGACGTAATTTGATTCAAAGTCAATGGTTTGTGGAAACCTTGATCTTAGGCTTGAGTTGTGCGTGCCTGGAGGTGACCTGGAGAAAGAGAGTAGGAGAAATGGAGTTTGTGTCCTTCTTTCGGTGAATTAACTTCAGCAACAAATGAGGTTTAGGTCAGATATTGTTGTGAAAAAACACAAACGTGACACTTTTGCTTTCTTTTAAAATACTTTGCTACAGAACAGGTTTTTTTCCTTTCATTCCGTTTCTTATGAAAACATCTGCATTAGAGCGTGACGCCATCTCAGAATAATGATATTTTCCATACATTAAAAAGCATGTTCTGTGACAGGTATGTGGTTTTGGTAGTGTGAGAATGCTTTAAGTCATGTTGGTCCCAGAAACAGCTTAACTGGCTTGTGTAGAACTAACACCTTGCCATGTTAAGGCACTGGGGCAGAATAACTTTTAGAGCTTCGTGGTACTGGTTGTTCAGCTTCTGTTTCCGTTGTTCGGCATGTGGTGCATATATGTACAGTTTCATGTTCATGAAACACAAGTGTTAACTTCAGGTTTTGGAGATTGTAAAATTAATTTGGACAAAATTGATAGTCTACTCTTTCTTTCTTAATTTAGAAAGCTAGATTTATCATTACATAGTATATAAAGTTACTGAACAGCATTTTTTAGTGTTCGTTGGTATGCATATACCAATGTGAAAGGTAATCTGTAAAGACTCTCTGAATTTTATCTATATCTCCTGTACATTCAAAATAGTATTAAAAGAGCAAATAATGTTTTTCTGTTCCGAAAATTATCATGTAATATATTGCTGCATGTTGCAACATGGGAAGTTTATTTCAATTAGAAGAGTTTTTGGGATTTTTTTTTTTTTTCCTGAAGATATTTGTTTCTCTGTCTAGTTGGGCAATTATATTAAAAATAAGGCAGTTGCATACCTTCACAGATTCCTGGTTTTCTAAGGTGCAGTGTGGTAAACTTGTACTTAAACCATTTTGATGAAGTGGGATCAAAGAAAAACCCCAACAATATACAGGTCCTGGTACTTTTTTTGCTGTATCCCAAAGAATGTCAGAATAGCTTTTAGAAAGGTCTGAATTAAATGTTAGCAACTTAAATTGGGTAAATATGGATTTCAAACAACAGAACCTTTTTTTCCTGTCTTCTGCCATATTGACCAGATGCATTTTAGGTTGAAAAATCTTTGCTTTTGCACTGAAGTTGTAGTTGGTCTTTTATTGAAATAGTTGGAGTAGCCTGAGACATATTCTTGTTAATTACTACTACCTGGAAAGAAGGAGGCTGCAAATCAGAAGAGTTCTGGGTTGATAAGTTTGTTTCATTGAAGACTGATTCTTTCAAATGGTGGTCATTCCTCTGTTTGGATTTTGTACCTGATGTGTATTTATGGATGCGCTGGCTGTGTTCCTACTGATAGTGGGGGGGTGTCAGAACTGGTGTGTTTGCACCCAGAGCTTCCCCTTCATTCTCCATGCATATCATGTCTTAACATTTGTAATTCTGCCTAGGGGCTGGATGTGGAGTGAGCTGTGCTTTTGGGAAGGTTGCCTTCTAAAAGCAACCTCCTCCCAGAAGCCCGTTTAGGATCTTGTACGTTCTAAGTCCAGCCTGTTGGAGTAGGACTGGAAGTCTCTTTGGTGGTTCCCTGTAGTATAAGTTCTGTTTCATGTCGTGGTTTAACAGAATCCCTGTCTTAGAAGACTGGAGGAAAGTAAGTTGAGGTTTGGGTATATTTTTCCTTCCTCTTAGAAGGAAAAGATTCTAGATTTGATTGGACCTTCTGATTAATTTTCTGTTTGTGGTTACTGAAAATACAGGCTCAGTGAGGTTGGTATAAACAAAGGCCAGCCCTGAACATTGTTTCAATTCTGAGCTTTGCAGAAGGGAAGTCAAATACTAAGGAACTGAGCAGAGACTGCTTTTTCTCACTGTTGACTTTAAAATGTGTGCCCAAACAATAGTCTGTGTACTTTGTTCAAGAAGCATTTACTCCAGTAACTATTTTTAAAATGTCTGTATTCATACCTCTGTAATGATTAGTTGTGAAAGATGTGGTAATAAAAGCAGCAGATCGACTATTCCTTGGGGGGGAAAAAATTCACTGCTACAAAAGGTTTCTGAAAAATTCCTTGTCACTGCTCCCCACTTCAGTTTGTTGTTCTACTTAGTGTATCTTAAATAGTTGAGTGTATTAAAATGATAAGCTGTGGCGAATTGAGGAGGTTTGATATGTTCATGATATATGTTTGATAGTTTGAACAAGAGCTTAGATATGTTTATACCTTAATGCACTTAGAGCTGGTATTTGAAAAATCAAGCAGAGTGGAAAACAAGTTGTGTTGACAATGAACAATTTCTGTTGTGAATAACAAGGAAGTTCAGAAAACAAGTTTAGAGAACATGACTCATCATAGAAACACCAGGAGAATGAAGTAGCGAAAAGCCATCTTGCAATGTGTTGATTATTTTTTTTTATGATATTACACTCTGTTCCAGGGATTTTTTTTTTTTTCCCCCACAAAGAGATGGAATAGATACAAATAAAATAAGAGTAAGTACTTTGATACCTACCAGCAGTGCCAGGCAATGCAGTAATAAATATTTATTGTTAGCCTTAACAAACATCCTTAGTAGTTTGACCTTCTTTGCATTTACAAGCAACCACTAGCACTCATTTCAAGTATGAAAACTCTGTTATTGTGAAAAATGTTGGCTTGTCAGACCACTGAGAAAGATCAGTAAAAGCAGAGAGAAGCACTGTGACCTAGCTTTGATTGGCTTGGAATACACTAGTGGATGGTGACTTTAATATTGTAGAAATATGTCATTGCTCTCGTCACGTAACCAGTCATTTTTGTGAAGTTATTTTTCTTAGACTATTCAGTGTAGCAAAACATCAAGAAAAAGTATTGTTACTTTGACATTTGATGTCTCAATTGCATGGAAGGGTCTTTCTCCATTTTATTTTTCTTTCTTCAGGCAGCAGTTTCCAGGCATTGCCTTTTCTTCTAATAGGCTAGAAAGTGAGGCTGCATAGCTTGGATGCTGCATAGCTGTTCTTCACCTTTTCTTTGTAGAATGTTTTAAATAAATCAGCCGTCTGGTATTTTTTCGTTTCAAGCCTGTAAGAAGTGGAAGGAGTGCAATTTTCAAAACGAGTATGTTATACAAGCACTGAAAAGATACTAATGTCATAATTGTCATTCTTTTGAAATCCTCATTTTTCTTCTGGAAGATGGAAGATGAAGGGTGAGGGACTGTTTGGACTGGGGCTGTGTTCTTGGCTGTGGCAGCAGGGTTTGTGGGTGCATTTCCTTTCTCCTGCTGGAAAGTTCTGTGATTCTAGTTTATCATTTGTGAAGTCTGGTTTTGGGTAGAAAGCCCTCCACCAGGCATGTATGACTGTTAAAATATTTTATTTATATATAATATTGGTACAGTACTGGCAAAGGGTGTAGTTTTTACAAGTTATTTTTTTCTTCTGCTCGTATTTTAAACTTCGCATTCATATTCTCATCTCCTATTCTGAAAACAACATTACTTGTTTTTTCTGCACCTCGGGAAGTATGTCTTTCCCCTTAGGTAAAAGAGGTGACTGATTAGGTAGGATTCTTTTTCCTTCTTTGGACTTACTAGTGAGTAATGTTTTCCTCTGAAAACTACGTCTGAAGCATTTTTGATACGTATCTTGCAAATGGCAAAGGTGAATGGGTTTTACATTATATGGAGGTCATGCACTATGACTTATGTGGTGTCAGTTTGTCTTTCCATGGCTGGGCTACCATTCCATTTGAGTGACATGACCTCTGTCTTCATCACCTTCCAGGTGATTCGCTCGTACCATGTTTGATGGGTCTTGTGAGCATTTAATTTGTGGCAGGGTACTCCAACAAATGTACTCCGGAGGGTGCTGCAAAAAACTTTCTGCTCACTACATGTGAATGGCTTCCACTCAGAGAAACATTTCTTTAGACAAGAAGGGGACAAATGCCCAGGGCAGGATACAAGAGCTTAAGAGGGGAATAATTGCATGGTTGTCTCTTCTGTGAGTGAGTGTTAAGCCACTGGAGAAAGTGCAAAACTGGGCTGGAGGAAGGAACTGCTTCTTCCCAGGAAGGTTGATTTTTATTTATTTTATTTTAGTCAGGGAACTTGGGGTTAAGACGGTTCAGGTGATTACGCTTGCTGAAGGCAGGCAGGATTACCATTGTCAGTACAGGTTTTTTAATAGAAAAAAGTGGATAAACAGGGCTGGGGATTGAATAAATAATTATGCAATGCAAGGTCACTTTAGGGGGAATAACAGGCTCTCTATTTTTAGAAGAAATTAATGTTATCTGTTGGAAAGAGCCATGGTAAATGCCTTATGTGTGCTAGTTAATCACAGCATATTAGTGACCTTTTGGTATCGTGTAAGTGTGAAGGAGGTGAGACGCAGTTTGTCCCGACCAAAAGGTAACAGCAGAAGTCTGTCACGTGGTCAGCGATGGAGAAGAGAGAGCCTGCTCATGAAGTACTCATAGCTGGGGTACGAGACTGGCATAGGACAGCACGTCCTTTATGTTCCATATTCCAACTCAGCATGTCTTGGGTATTTTGTACAATTTGTCAAAGTCTTCTTGAGATGTTGTATCATTTGTGAAGTCCTCTTTGAAGCTATGTCAGGGTTGCGAGAGGAAGAAAAAAGCATTTTGTGAAACATCATCTGATGGGGTGCTTGAAATAATTAAGGTTAGTAGGGGAGAATGAAGTTGTATATCTAAAGGATCAAATTGCTTTAAAAAGAGGTAAAGGTTCCTGCCTCTAAAATCAGGGAAGAAGAGACTGGAAAACACTGTAACTGGTGCGATTTTTTTTTTTTTTTAAAGTAAGTATTACATAGTTTCAGGTTGTCATGTTTGGGTTTCAGTTTTGTGTAAGTTCTGCAATCTCATTTTGTTACGCAGCAAAGGAAAATAATCACAAAGGCTATTAGGTGTAGTGGAGTAAACTTTATTACATGTGAAACATAATCATAAGTGGAATTACAGATGACTTGAGTCATAGTGGAAGGAAATGCTTAAAAGGTATTTGTTGTGAGAGCTTTTCAGTGAAAGGTCTTACGTACAAAAATGGCGAAGATAAACTCTTTATATCTCTGTAACTGTACTAGAACTAGTTGTAAAATGAAAGCTATGAAGTTTTTGTTTGTTGCTATCTGTATGTCATGAAAGAGCCAAGTGGTTTCTAAAACGTGTAGTCACAAACTGATTATAAAATTCCTGAGGGGACCCTGATGGGAGTATCATAACTTAACAATGGAATGGTGAGTCACTGCACTAGGAATTCATGTAATAATCTTTTCCAGTATTTATAGGACCAGGAGGATAAAATGTCATTTAATTTTATTTGATTAAAAACTAGTAGGCAAGAGAGAAAGAGGAAGAAAAAATGAAGCGTCTTTTATTTCAGGCGTGAAAGATAAATGGAATATATAAGAGGCATATTATGAAGCAGTATATTACAGTGATTAATTTCAAATCTGATCAATGCTCCAAAATGGTTGTGTTAATAACAGAATTATTTTATTTGATAAGTTAAGGTGATATTTATTTTTTTTAGGTTCTAGATGCAAAGTGTGGCTTTTGAGTGGAACATCTAGAGTATGCAGCATCTGTAGTTCTTGCTTGGGACTTTAGGTATATTTATCAATGCAGTTCAAAGACAGAAGATCTTTACCCTAAAAAGTTACGACAGAATGTACTTAATGTAGCCTTAATTAGGTTTTCTAAGATGCCAATTCCGTTCGTTCTGGTGAGGCAGTATTTGATGTGGACTGAATCAGAACTGTGTCCTCTTGTATTTGGGGCTCCCAGGTTAAAGATCACGTTGCAGTTGTCCACTGTTGCTTAAAGGTTGGGTTGCCTTGTGTTGGTTCTATCAGGAAGGGCAATGGAATTCAGGAGCATGTGTTCATTCACAGTAAATGGATTTTTAACTAAAGCTTTTCAATGCTCTCACAGCGTTGAGAACCTGTCATTATGTCATGGTACAATGACCCCTATCCTTTCTCCTCTCCTTTGCATTGCTACGATTTATCTTTGGTTTATTTACAAGATGGTCTGTGTGGTTCATTAACATTCAGCACGTAGAAGGGGTTTATCAGTCTTAAAGTTTATCACATTTAAAATGAATGAAAGCAGAAGCAGATGTCTGTGAGGAAAGGGGAAACTATAAAGCAAAATATAAGTATTCTTGAACGAGCTATAAGATCTTCAAAAACTGATCTGAAAAAAAAAAAAGGTAATAATGAATATTGCTTAAATAAGCAAAATTGTCTGGAGATTTGGCCAAAAAGGTTTTTTCATATTCTGCTATTCAAACTTGATGAAACACTTGGAAGTGTTGGTGGGAGAAGGGTACAATACTTTCTAGACATGACCAAAAAGGAGTTAGATGTTTAGAAAACATATGCAAGAAATAGGCAATTTGCTAAACGTATTAGTGGGGACAGGCTGTTTCTGGGAAATTCATGTTACTACTGAGTTTAAGAGGAATAAAATGATTATTTCAAATTTCTTTTTAAAAGAAAATATAGGCACTTACAGGGCATTTCCTATACCTTCCTTGACTTTTACTGCCAACATTGCAGGTCTGTTTTAGGAAAGGCAATGTGGATGGAGGTTTTTGAAAATTTTGGTTTCCAACTATGATATTGAATAAGAGCATTTAGCTGGTTTTTTTTTTTAAACAAAACAAAACAATCAAACCCAGTCATGAAGACGTGACTCATGCTGATTAAACTTTTTTTTTTCCAAGAGGAATTATGATGTAATTTAGATTGGTTTTGATTGTTATGTGTTGCTGCAGAATAAGTGCAATCCAAAGTGACACTTGGGACTGTTGTGACTAAGTTTTTTGAGTGCATTTCTGAGTGGGTTAATCCTATGCAAGAAATAAAAAGGTGGTTTTAATTTTCTGTTGTTCCTTCACATTTTTCTAAAGGGATTTTTCTAAATGGATTTTCTACAGAACTAGAAGATAAAAGTAGAAAGGTCTGTTTATTGCTTATGTACATTACTTCTGGTAAGAATTAAAAGGAAATAATCTGAGTGGAAATCAAAGATACCAGATATATCTTGGAAATTTTCAAAGCAATTGAAGAGGATTTGTATATTTTCTAGAGTTTATGTTCATTTTTGCAATTTTCTAAGCTAAATAAAGAGTTAATTACATTTTTATATTAGTAATTGTCATTAAAGAAAGATTAAAAAAAATTAGCTAAGTGGTTTAATATCCCACTCAGTAGCCAGTACTGGATTTTTATAGGCTTAGTAGAAGTAACAGTACAAAACTGATTGAACCCTCTGCCATAGGAGAGGTTCTCTGAATCTTATCAGCAATGTGAGAACTTACAGAGAAAATGCTTGGAATTTTTAACATATTGCAAGTATTTTCAAAACGTAGCTAAATTCTTACGGTTAGTTGTGTTAAAGAAACAACCACACTTTTCGGACTGTCTCAGTTTTGTGCTTATAGATTGGCTTCAATGAATATAGTTCTGTTTTTGTTATGGCAGAAGATAAATCAGAATGTTTAAATAGATTAGTGGGGGCATTTATGCAGTATGGATGTTCTGTCCTCTGTAACATAGTTCTGTTTTATACATACTACTTACAAGAAAAGTTCTGTGTCGGTGCTTTATTTTTTCGTACGAATGATGCCATTTAATATTGGGTGATCACGCAAATAAACTTTGTTTCCTACATGAACTTTGTAAAATATTATAGGAGAGTTTTGCTTCTAGAGCATAAGCTTAAGGAAACATGATGGCAGAACACAAAGAAATTAAATAATGCAGCCTAAAGATCTTAAAAGATCATAAATTGCACTTACTTTTAGCAGCAGTAGAGTTATATTATTAGTCTCTTAAGTATTCAGCTTTATTATTATGGAATTTCCATAAATAAGCCTTTATTTATGCTTTTTAAAAACTATTTCTGAAAAAGTATTTATGTCTTTCTTCACTGCCTTTGAATTTATGTTCTGTTCCAAAGGGATTTTGTGGTTGAATCTTAATTCTTTCAAGAGATAAGTTAGAAAATTTCCCTTAAAAGGTGCTTACCCTTGTGGTATAGAATTTTTGTAAATAAGTTCAGTTCACATCAATTTCTGTTTAATATGATTGTGGCTGATAAGTGATCTTCAAAACTGTTTCACATAAAAAAATAATTTGAGAAGTGGGAAGAAAACCCTGCAGGGGCTAATATTCAAATACACGGAGAATTTGTTGTTCTAGTTTAGCTTGTGTGTAGTCTGAGTTTCCCCCCAGTCAACAGAGATCAGTTCAGTCAACTGAGAGAAAAGAGTTACGGGGATTCCAAGGTGCAGAAACTACGTCACATTTCTGCTTTGGTTTAGATACGTTGCCATAAAACAATAGCATCAAAAAACACCTCCAAAGAGCACAGGAGCAGGCAATTCCCGAGTGCTGGAACTCAAGCAGACGAAGCAGAAGGCCAGCTTGGCTGAACAGGAATCTTCTCTTGGAGCTAAGGCAGAAAAGGAAGGTGTATGCCCAGTAGAGACAAGGTCAAGTGACATGGGAAGGATACAGAGATGCTGCCTGCCACTGTAGGGAGAAAATTCATGAGGCCAAAGCTCAACTGGAGTTGAACCTGGACAGAAATGTGAGGGACAGTAAAAAGAGTTGTTTCAAATATATTAAGGGCAATAGGCAGTATAGAAATATCATCATCCCGCCGAGGATGAGGGTGGTTACCTCAAAAACATGGACAGAGACAAGGCAGAGGTGTTTCAGGCTTTCTTTCCCTCTGTCTTCAACGCGGATGACGGACCAAGGGGATCTCAGTGCCCTCAGCTGGCGGACCATGACTGCAAGAATGATCAACTCCCAGTCAACCCTGAAACTGTGCAGATTCTGCTGCNAACATGGACAGAGACAAGGCAGAGGTGTTTCAGGCTTTCTTTCCCTCTGTCTTCAACGCGGATGACGGACCAAGGGGGTCTCAGTGCCCTCAGCTGGAGGACCATGACTGCAAGAATGATCAACTCCCAGTCAACCCTGAAACTGTGCAGGTTCTGCTGCTCCAACTGGATCCCAATCTATGGGGCCTGATGGGATTCATCCAAGAATCCTCAAAAAGCTGTCTGATGTCATAGCAAAATCTCTCCTGATGATTTTTGAGCAGTCTTGGGAATCTGGAGGGGGGTCCCAGGTGACTGGAAGCTGGTGAATGTTGTCCCAGTTTTCAAGAGAAGCAAGAAGGAGGACCCCAGAAACTACAGACTCATTTCAGTGCCTGGTACAGTTATGGAGAAGATTATTCTGGGAAGTATTGAAAAACACCTGACAACGCAGTCATTGGTCACAGCCAGCAGGGCTTCAGGAGAGGAAAGTCCTGCTTATCAAACCTGATTTCCTTTTACGAGAAGGTAACCCACCTGGCTGATCAAGGGAAGCCAGTTGATGGAATCTTTTTGGATTTCAGTGAAGCTTTCAATACTGTCTCTCATAGGATCCCTTTCGGCAAAATGTCCAGCACACGGCAATGCCCAGTGTTACCCAGTTGGTGCTGAATTTGTACCTACGTATGTTTTACATTCAAAGTTCCTCGAATGTGTTGTCAGTTTTAGTCCAGAAGACTGGAGAGAATGACTGTGTTTGCCTGGCATTACTAAAAATCTTCCAGTCTTAGTTTCTGTAAAGAAAAAAAAACAGCCCTGGTATATATTCATAGGCAGTAAATATTCCTCAGAGGCAAGGAAATATTTATTGCTTATCAAAAGGTATAACTCCAGCCCACAGAGTATGTCACATCAGCAATTGAAATGGGATTGCTGTTAAGGTGGCTTTTCCTGTGCTATTCTGCATCTAATTAACATTAACATGTTATGATGGTAGAGAAGATATATCAGGACTGAACATCAGTGTATATTAATAACCTAAATGCATAGCACAGTGAACCCAAAATCTGTGGTACCATCTTGAAAACTTCCATTTTCTAGGCTGGTTAGATTAGTCCCAGTAAGGATAGTAAATGTGCCATCACACTTTGATCTCTGGTATAAAAACTATGATGGTGTCATTTTTTTTAATTGCTTCACAATACATTTTAGACGTGTTCTTACGAAACAAATGATGCCAATTACTGCCTATGATCCCATATCCTGTGTATCTTTGTATCCATCAATTTGAGCAAGGCCAAATAAAGCAGTCCAACAAGAGGCTTTCCTCAGAACACACCATGTAAAGAAATGGGAACAGCAGGAAGCTGCAGTTGGTTGTACCAAATGACTGACCCTTTGTTCTGGGAGGATTTCTGGGAGGGAGGTCACAACCCCTGAAAAGGTTAATCTGACATGGTTGCAATTCTGCACAAAATACAGAAATATTTCCAGAAGGTCACTGGTATGTTTTCCTCCCGTATATGAGGGAGACTGGGAAAAGAGGCTTTAAATCAACCACCAGTTTATCACTGTTCTGAGGTAAAGGTGGTGTCTTTTTCACTCAACAGCGTTTCCTTGATATGACGTTTGGAGCCGGAGGTCACACGACAGCTCTTCTAGAGAGAGCCAGCGACATCACTGTGTATGCACTGGACAGGGATCCCGCAGCCTACAAAATAGCTCAGCAGCTTTCGGAATCCTACCCGTAAGTTGTCTCCTCCTGTCTTAAATATGCTTGAGATAAGGTTTGATAGTTTGGTATTTTATACATAATTTAATATATTTTTATAGTTTTTAATGGCTGATTGTAGAATAGCATTATATGCTGCATGTACCCTGTCAAATAGGAGATATTTGCATGCAGCTTCTTCTGAGATTTTTTGGAGTTAAATGCATATTCAGTACTCTTAATTTTGAGCATGCATCAAGTAGCCAATTTCACATTTAAAAATGGATTTAAAAAAGATTTGCGTGTTCCATTTGCCTTGAGATGGTTCTGACGGCAGAGTGGTACAAAACATACCTTTGTGGTAAATATTTCACAAAAAACAATGGAATAATGGAATTTAAATAATGAGGTCATTTAAATATGGCTTATGAATATTTTAATTAAAACCCACCAAAATAATTGTAATTCAGTATTAGGTTTGCTAAGTATTTTGCCACTGGCTTCAGAAACTACTGAACAATTTAATAAGCTACTATTTCTGTGTATAGCTTATGTTTCAATTTTCTTTTTAAATACAGTGCTGAATTTGCTAAATGAACAATTGCTAAATGCATTTTTTTAGTTATGCAAAATTCTTGTTCCTTTATTTTGCTCAAGAAAGAACCCAGTCAGAGCATCAGTGCATTAATGCAAAAGTGTGCAGCGTAGAGTTGAACATGAGCTTTTCAGAAAGTCATATTTTCAAATTTGACCAAGAAGTAAAAATATGTAGATACAAAACTAAATAGTATGAAATAATTAAGACTTAAGAAATTTTGGTCGAATAGCAAGGAGAGGATACCCACTGTCAGGTTGCAAACATTAGAGTATTTACTTTAAAATAGCTTTTACCTGAGGAGAAACAAATATTTCCAAGAAGAATAAATCTGGAAGAGGTGGCTGAAGAAACACTTGGTTGTTTAGTGAAGTTTTCCCACATAAGAAGGAGTTCTAAGTCAGCAGTAATATTTAAGCAATGCAGAAGGTATTCCTCATCTTTTCTGAGATAAAAGGCTAAACTGTGCATTCCTTTCTTCAAGTGTCTTTGACAGAGGTCCAGTGGGAGAAATGCAAACATGTGACAAGACATAGCTCAGTTTCTAGTCATCCTACTCTGTAAAACCACGTCAATATATTTCTCTTAATTCTCAGTTCTTTTTGGGTTGAAGCGACATGCAGTAAAAACTTACAAATTTGCGGAATTCCTCTCAACTAACTGTTATTTCTCCAAAGAATGCTCTTTTTGAAAGAATACTATGGAGAATATTGTTAAAGAAAGTCCGTTTTCCTTCAGTCAAAGCCAAATGTCACGGGAGTTGTTAAGTCTTCTGTTCTTTGTGTCACAGGAAAACCCCAATCTTTTAGAAATGTTCACACAAAGTACGACAACAATGTACTACAGTCTCTGACTCAGTATGTGTTTATCTGTAAAGTATCCTGTGAAAACCTGGATGTGAAAAAAGTTTATTTTTTGGATGGATGCTGGTCTGCCAATGATTGACATTGTTAATTTTCTGCTTGCTTAAATTTGTGAAAGGGTGAGCTTTAATTAATACAGTATTAGAGTCGATGTAACTCATTATGGTTTATTAGACAAAGGTGGTCTCCTAGTTCTTATTTTTGTTTGCAAAACTCTGGTTCTTGGACTCAAGACATGGTGGTGTCTGCCTTTACAGCTGCAAGTTATCCTAGGAATGAAGTGGATCCTTAAATAGCATAGTGTTGTTGCTGAAAAGTCTTGGTCACTGAAAGATACCTGCATGCCACCTGAATACGTATTGTAAGATACAGAGCAATCCTCTTATTTGCTCTGGTGTTTGCCCTCATTGTCTGTCTGTCATATTAGAAAGAACAGGTGGATCCTTTTCCAGAAGGTAAATATATCTTTTTTCATAATAGTTTGTGTTGAAAATTAAGATAAAAGAATGTTCATGTATGGTATATGTGCTAATTATTAACTGCTATCCCTGGAAAGTCAGTTGCAAGGGGAAAGGAGGAGGTATAAGCTCATAATTTTTAAACAACCGGTAAAGTTAGTGTTTGATTACAAATCAGTTGAGTATAAGGGATTTCCCTATGAGATTTGGAGCTTTTATAAATGGATTTTTTTTTTCAATATTCTTTAAAAGATGGTTGATCTAATATTATGGGATTTTTGTGGTCTATTTTTTGCACTGTGTTAGAAATTAACCTTGTATCAGTTCAATTCAAGTCTGTGGGGGCATCAAAAGCCCAGGGAATTCATACAGTTCTGTCTGGTCAGGTCCATTCTCCGATTAAGTAGTTCCTTGGCTCACCAGGGAGCCACAGAAATACTTGTGCTAGCTTAAAAATGGCAATGGTAGCATGCAGATGCAATCTGAGGGAGATGTAGGGCTGTCCCTTCTGTGAGAAGCACAACTGTAGAGGTACCTGACTAAATACAGCACAGAAGTACAAACCGCCTCCATTCTTTTTTCTGTTCTAGACATTTTTTCACCTCTTGTGTTTAATATTGCTGTTTTGGCGGAGATTTTCTGACTTACTGAAATGCTTCACTTCCTTCAGAGGTGACAGCACTGGGTGGGGGAAGAGCCTGTTACGTAACTGTAGCCAGCAAAGTCTGATTCCCAGTGTGTGAAACTGTGAATGCAATGGGCACACTGAAAGCCGTACCTCGGTTGAATTTTCTGTTGCCTCTTTTTTTTTTTTTTTTTTCCTACTTAAAACAGCATATTGCATGTGTTAATTGGGGGTGTTAATAAATTCCAGCGACACGACAGATCTTGAGTCTTGCAGTAGTTTAGGTTGGACGTCATGAAGAAGTTCTTCACAGAAAGAGTGACTGGGCATTGGAATGGGCTCCCCAGGGAGGTGGTGGAGACAAAGTCCCTGGAGGTGTTTAAGAAAATGTTGCTCTTAATGCCATGGTCTAGTTGACATGCTAGTGTTGGGTCATAGGGAAGTGTTGAGACTGAATGATCTCAGAGGTCTTTTCCAGCCTACTTGATTCTGTGATTCTGTGATATTGGCTAGGCAGATTTAACAACCCATAAATCCATGGGTCCTGATGGGATGCACCCCCTGGTGCTGAGGGAGCTGGCAGATGTTGTTGCTGTGCCACTCTCCATCATCTTTGACAAATGATGGAGAACAGCAGAGGTGCCCAGTGACTGGAGGAAGGACGATGTTACTCCCATCCTCAAAAAGGACAAGAAGGAGCACCTGGGAAACTACCAACCAGTCAGCCTCATCTCCATCCCTGGTAAGGTGATGGAACTGATCATTCTGGAGGTCATCACAAAGCATGTAGAAGAAGGTCAAGAGGAGTCATTGGTCCAGCCAGACTAATCCATGCTGGAATAGTCAGCATGGATCCACCAAAGGGTGAATGTTTGAACAATCTGATAGCCTTTTATGATGCCATGGTAGCATGGGTTGGCAAAGGGAGAGCAGTGGATGTTGTCTACCTTGACTTCAGCAAGGCTTTTGGCACTGTCTCCCACAACATCGTAAGCTCAGGAAATATGGGTTAGGTGAAGGGACAGTGAGGTGGATCAAGAACTGGCTGAATGGCAGAGCTGAGAGGGCCGTGATCAGTGGAGGAGGATCCAGCTGGAGGCCTGTAGTCAGCGGCGTTCCCCAGGGATCAATACTGGGTCCAGTCTTACTCAGCTTGTTTATCAAGGACCTGGAGGAAGGGACAGAACGCACCTTGAGCAAGTTTGCTGATGATACAAAACCGGGGTAGTGGCTGATACACCTGAAGGCTGTGCTCTTCTTCAGGGGCACCTTGATGGGCTGGAGAGTTGGGCAGAGAAAAACCTGATGAGGTTCAACCAAGGCAAGTGTAGGGTCGTGCACTTGGGGAGGAATAACCCCAAGTGCCAGCACAGGCTGGGGGCTGCTCCAGTTGAGAGCAGCTCTGCTGAGAAGGCCCTGGGATCTCGGTGGGTGACAGCTGACTGTGAGCTGGCTGTGTGCCCTTGTGGCCAGGAGGGCCAGTGGGCTGCACTGGGAAGAGCGTGACCAGCAGGCCGAGGGAGGGGATCAGCCTTAGTGAGGCCACATCTGGAGTGTTGTGTCCAGTTCTGGTGTCCACAGTTCAAGAAAGACAAGGAGCTACAGCAGAGAATCCAGTAGAGGCCACAAAGATGATGAGGAATCTGAAGCATCTCTCTTAAAAGGAGAGACTGCAGGATATGGCCCTGAGGGCATCTCATCAACACATACAAACATCTCAAAGGCAGGTGTCAAGAGGACGGTTCCAGACTCTTTTCAGTGGTGTCCAGAGGCAGGACAAGGAGCAATGGCCATAAACTAAAACACAGGAAGTTCCACCTCAACATGAGGAAGAACTTCTTTCCATTGAGGGTGGCAGAGCCCTGGAACAGGCTGCCCAGGGAGGTTGTGGAGTATCCCTGTCTGGAGACTTTCAAACCCCTCCTAGACACATTCTTCTGTAACTGTGCTAGGTGACCGTGCCTTGGCAAGGGGCTGGACTGGATGATCTCCAGAGGTCCCTTCCAACCCCGTCTATTGTATGATTCTGTGAAATAAGCCCAAAGACATTGTTGGAAGAGGAGATAAGAATGGTTAAATTAGGGGATTTTTCTATATTCAGAATTTATAAATGAAGTTCTCCTTGTACTTAGCTGAAGGATGGGTGGAGTAATAAGTCACAGGATGAAAACACTGAGGAAAAATCCTTCTCTTTGCTTTTCGATAACAATTTTGTCAGAACTAAAATCTGAAGAGGGTAGAGTTCCCACTGCAATTCTTGCATTCATTTAGTATCTCTGTTTATTATTTTTATTCTTTAAAATATGTAGTGCTGCTTTAATAAGGAGAAAATGGGTCAGGGTCTGTTAGATATTCAGTGTGTGGGTGGGAATCCTTTGACGTACTTTCTGGGGAAGCCTCTAACTTGGGAATTGCTGATGAGAATCCGGGAGAACAAGATAAAATTCAGTCACTGGCAGTATATATTACAAGTAAACCCTTTCACGCCCACTGAAAGGGAGAGGTGAGAGAGGTGGCTGAAATCTGGCAATTAACCAATATCATCGAAAGCTTCCAAGTACGAGAAACTCATGCAAAGCCTACGCAGAGCAGAAAATATGTGCTTTGTAATTCTTTGAGCAGAGTAAGAAATTGTGCCCCAAAAGTATGGAGAAATGGTATAAAATTCCTCATAGAATTTGACTATTATTTTATTGTATTTCTAATGTGATTTTGAGGATACTTGTAGATTTGGCTTTCAGGGTTACACTAAGTTTGCAGAAAAAGTGGGATAGAAGCATCAGCTGTGCATTGTATGCTCTGGGGAAAACTTTTTTTTTTTTTGGTTCTAGGGAAAACAGAACTTCCTTTTCTTCTTTTTTTTTTTTTTTTCAGTTGCAATAAGCTTATTTTAAGTGCTTATGAATTGTAGCTGAGAGTTATATATTGGTGCTTCCTGTTGCTATATGTTATTTTTACAAGCTAGTATTTAACTTTTGACTGTAGTGCATAAGGAATACAATTAATGTGCAATCAAACATACTCATTATAATGTTGCCTTGATTATATATAAATATACTTAATTGGTTACCGATAGGGTTATTTCTTTCTAAAGAATTCTCCATATATGTCAACATCTGGCTGCTTCTCAACTGTAAGCAACAAAGATAAGTGTAAAGCCTTAAATATGAGGTGGAAAAATTCAATTGAGAGCAGTAAAAAGACCCTCAAATGCCATTCTATTAAAATATTGCTCTTCTGTCATTTATTTTGTTGCCCAAAGGATTTATTTAGGTAACAACCCCAAATATGTTTCCATCTAAAAGCATAAGGAATAAAAGTTCATTCTCTTGTTGCTGAAGTCACAGCTGTGCAAGTTTCAGAACGAGTGGAAACCTTTTCTTGCTTTCATACATACAGCCTGATCCTTCAGTACGCTGAGTTCCTGGTCTAAATTTGGGCCAAATTCAAAATTACCCTGACATAGAAAACACACACAAGAGTTGACTTTTAACAATTGGTTCTATTTCCTTTTTACTTTTTACATTGCTTGATCTCTTGTCCCTTTAGTGCTTTGTTAAAACCTTGTCAGCTTCTGAGGGAATGGCTATGGATGTCATTTACCTGGACTTTAGTAAAACCTTTTACACTGTTTCCCACGGCATTCTCCTGAAGAAATTGGCTGCTCATGGCTTGGGTGGGTGTGTTCTTTGCTGGCTAAAAACTGGCTGGATGGCTGGGACTAGAGAGTGGTGGTTAATGGAGTTACATCAGTTGATACCTGATCACAAGTGGTTTTCCCCAGGGCTCAGTATTTGGGTCTGTTTAATATCTTTGTTGATGATCTGGACAGGAAGATTGAGTGTAAGCTCAGTCAGTTTGCAAACAACATGAAGCTGGGTGGGAGTGTTGATCTGCTGGAGGGTAGGAAGGCTCTACAGAGGGATCTGGACAGGCTGGATGGATGGGCCAAGGCCAATTGTATGAGGGTCAGAAAAACACAGTGCTGGGTCCTGCACTTGGGTCCCTGCAGCACTACAGGCTGGGGGCAGAGTGGCTGCAAAGTGGCCCAGTGGAAAAGGACCTGGGGATGCTGGTCAGTGATGGCTGAACATGAGCCAGCAGTGTGGCCAGGAAGGCCAATGGCATCCTGGCCTGTATCAGGGATAGTATGACCAGCAGGAGGTGATGAGGACACACCATTAATTAGTTTCAGGCCCCTCACTACAAGAAAGATACTGGTGTGATGAATCATGTCCAGAGAAGGGCAACAGAGCTGGGGAAGGGGCTGGAGTACAAAGTCTTATGAGGAGCCCATGAGGGAGCTGGGGGTGTTTGGCCTGAAGAAGAGGACACTTGGGGGAGACCTTCTTGCTCTCTACAACTATCTGAAAGGAGGTTGTAGCCGTGTGAGGGTCGGTCTCTTCTCCCAGGTAACAAGTGATAGGACAAGAGGCCTCATGTTTTACCAGGGAAGGTTTAGGTTGGATATTAGGAAAAATTTCTTCGTTGAAAGGGTTGGCAAGCACTGGGGCTGCCCAGGGAAGTGGTGGAGTCACCATCCCTAGAGGGATTTATAAGCTGTGTAGATGTGGCATCTGGGGACACGGTTTAGTGGTGGACTTGGCAGTGCTGAGCTAATGGTGGGACTCCATCTTAGAGGTCTTCTCCAACCTAACTGATTCTGTGATTTGAGTGTCAGGCTTCTCTTACATAGCATAACTGTAGAAATTTCACTACCAACATTATATCACTTGAAACTGCAGTTAAATAATTTGTATGTGCACTTCTTAATTTTATTTTCATTGCAGACATAATGTGGGCTTCAGAATTTTTGCTTGTTACAGACTGTAGTCTGGTAATTTTAAGTTCAGAAAGCGTTTCTACCACTTTGTTTTGGGATGACTACAGACAATTTTCAATATTAGTAGCTGAGTTTACATTTCGTGTACTGGTTACATAATAGAGAAGTCCTCATTTGCACTTGTAAGGGCTTAGAGTACCTTTGCCTGTCTCAAATACTGTCAAGGCCACAGAAGGAACTTGCCATAGTATGACTTACCACAGTGGGAACTTGAGAGAAACACAGAAGGGAGGAATTTCTGACAGGAAGGCCTTAATTCCAGGCCTGGTGAAGATGAGATCTGGTTATCACATCCTGATTAATGCATCTGGACAGAAATTCCCACTGTGGTAAACCGTGGGAAAGAAGGCAACTGCTCCTGCACGTATCACCCCAAGTTATGGGACAGGATGGGATCTGTGACCACCAGTGACCGCTGAAGTGTCCCCAAACACATTTCTGGGGCCTTCCCCCACTTCCACCATCAGACTGAGCCTGATCAACAGTGTTAGAACTCCCCCTGAGGGGAGGTACCTTGGCATTCCCACCTGAGCCTGGATGCATATTAACCTGCATATAATGCATAAAACCTTTGTTTTATGGACTTCCCCCACACCCCACAGACTTTGACCATCACTCGGACCAATGACATCTAATGTGCAACAACCGAGTCTTGTCGCTGGATCCACGAACGGTGATGTCTTTGCTGTCCACTGTCTAACTTTCCTCTCCACTATCTACTCTTATCCTTTCTCTTTCTTTTCCTTATATATTTTCTTAAGTGACACTTTTATACTTTTATATTGTTATATTACTGTAGATAATAATCACAACCAAAATGTCTACATGCCTCCTTTCCATTGCAACCAAATTGTTCTAAAATAAACCCTACATATATACACACTGATCATCCAGTGTCATTTCACTCTAATCTACCCCAAGGCCTCTATTAACGAGAACCTCAGTTATCCCATCTCAGTGGTGGGTTGTAACAGCACTGTTGATATCTTGGAGTAGTAAAGTGTGTTTTCAGGCCGTAGCTTTGGCAAAATGCTGCCTTCATATACACAGTAGCATTAATTTCAAGGCATGTGGTTATGTTGACATTCCCACTAAAGCTTTTCTTTAGCAATAGATACACTTGGATAATGATTAAATACTAATCAGTCTATCAAGACTCATTCTATTTACAAGATTCTATTAATCTTTTTAATGTTATATATATTATATTTTGACAGAGTTACCAGATAGTTATATTATTAAAATTATTTTCAACTGGGCTTTTGTCTTTGTTTTCATATGTAACATCCCAGATGTCACTAGTAGATTTAATATGATTTCCAGTCAAATGAGTCAGGGTTATAACTTACTGGTTGAGGAAAACAAAGTGCTACAATTTTGATCTGAGTAGTCTTGAAGAAGCTGAATCATCATATTATTTTAGCAGGAAAATCTTAGAAGAAATTTTGGTCAGTTTGAAGCTCTGAAGGAAGGTCTGCAAGCATTAGGTTTAAAATAATGATCTGTTTTATATCCATGCTTTTTTCTGTTACTCTTATTGAGTCATTTTACATAAAGCGAAATTTAGAGTCTCGTGAGTAATTGGTGTTTATCAGTTTCGATGGTAGTTTTGGTTTAGGCAATTTCTCTTACAATGGCTCCTGGTTCTGGCAGGACAGGGTTAATTCCTGCAGTAGCCGGGAGGGGCACTGCCAGGACCCTGAGGCTGTTCTACACCACCTCACCCCTTCTGCAGGGGGCAGGGGACGGGTCCCTTCCAGTCGTGCTGGGCGCGGGTGAGCCGTCGGGGTAGCGTTGGGTTCCACGTGATGAGCACTCCGTGTGTGAATCGTTCACCTCTCCCGTACACTCTGTTATTAATATTAATAAGTTGTTGTTACTGCTAGTTTTCTTATTTCATTGCTGTTTCCAGTAAGTTGTTCTTATGTCAACCCGTGATCTTTACATTTTGTGCCTCCAGTTCTCCTCTCCCTCCCGCCGCAGGGGGAGAGGGAGGTGAAAGGAGGAGGGAGTGAGTGGCGCGTGGTTTTGGGTGTTTTAGTAGAAACTGGGGAATACCATTGCGAAACCATGACACAATGCCGAAACCATTCCCGTTGGAAGGGATCTTAGGATGTCATGTAGTCCAACCTCATCCTTCAGGCAGTCAGTTTGGTCATCTACACATGTGTCTGAATCATCTTAGGCATCTTTAGGCAAGGGAAGTATAGGCCGAGCAGCTTAATTGTTTTCTCACCTGAGAAGCTACAGGTTGTGGACCACAGATGTTGATCCAGAAACATTCACTGGAACGTTTTTCTTCCATCACAGTTTTTCATCAGTGTTTCTAGGAATACTGTAAAATCCTAATTGTTCTTACAGAATGAGAGGACTGTCAGGTAAGTTGATGGAGAGGGATAAGAAACTTCTGAAATAATTTAAAACAAACAAAACCCCTCTAGGTATTGGTTAAGGTCATGGAGCCGAATGTGGGTGATTTGAATTCCTTTTCAGTACAAATGTCTAGATCCTTAATTTATTTTTTAGGGATGTTATGTATACCTGTTAGCTCAACTTCATGGAGTGCAATGCTAAGTGTTACTTTAATCAGCAGTAGTTTCAGACATGGTCATTACATTCTTCTTGTTCTTTTTTAATTCATCTATATCAGTGTGATATAAAAGTGCTCAGAATATCTTTAAAGTTTAATGTTATAGCTCTTAAACACAGAGTGTTTCTGAGGACAGTTCTGTGATGCTTAATTTGGGTTGTAGGGTTTTCCTAAAAGGAAAAAAATTCTTAAACCGCCCCCCTGAAGAAAATAATTATGGAGCTGAAATATTCTTTGAACTTCTATGATCCATAAACGAGGCATCAACTTTTTCTTTCAGTCAATTTTCTATCTTCTTGGTTTTGATGAAAAAGTTTCTTTTGGGTGTTTAGATGACTTGAGACCTTTTGTATTACTTTTATAACCACTTCATTACTAAAATACATGTAAAAGATTGTTGAACTTAAATCCTAATTTTAAAATGTATGTTTCAATAATACTTAGAAATATATTTTATAAACATTTAAAGCAATTCTTTTGTAGCTGAACAGTTGAGTTCTGGGCATATTTTCACACAGTAAAAAAACCAGTTTGGTGTTTATAAAATATAAATTATAAAAATAAATGGTGTTTTTAAAGGAAACTGCTACAGGACTGCTTTAATTTAAAAAAAAAATAGTTTTTCATAATACCAAAATTCCTCCTTCTGATGAGAAGGAGGAGGGAAAGAGAACATAGGTTTTAATCAGAAGGTTTTTACACCTGGTAGCTGGTTGTCTACAGATATTTTAGTTCTAATGAGAAGATGGTATCTTCACATTCCTCAGCAGCAGTTTGTATGTTATTTTGTTTGTCAAGAGCTGTACATATTTAGCTTGTATATTTGTTCACATTTACAGTAGGAGGTGTTGAGGCACTGTGCAAATCAAGAGGACATCAACTGTATTGAAATACTCCTTGGTATCAAACAATACCGGCAAAAGTTTATTTCATCAGTAGATAGATTATAATTTTTGAGAATAGAAAAGACCAGCAGTTTCCTGTGAAGATGAAAATGTGTTGACAAAAAGATACTTGTCACTTACTAAGGGAAGGTCAAGATTGTCGGTGTATAAGCTAAACATATAATTTACTAAGTGGCGAAATCAAACAAAAAAAACCTGATAGCCTCTGTTCCTTATTTTATTTCTCCTACTTTGATAAAGAGGAAAACAGGTAACTAAGTGAAAATATTTGTAAACACATTTTTGTATCAGTGCTGAACTTCAAACTCAACTATGAAATACACAAATGTATAGAGAAGTTCAGATTATTTTTTCTGATTGAGTCATTGTACTTCAAATAGTATTATTCTTAGATGCATTAGGATTGTGCATATAAGTGACATAGATCATAAAAATGAATTACTTTGAGTTTGACTACATAATTCTATTTTTTTCCTGTCATAATAATAAACACAATTTGCATTTTAATTTCATTTTGGTCTTTGTGACTCAGCTGCGCCAAGTGTTGTACAGAATATTGAAAGAACTGAAAGTAAAATCAGGCAGTTAATTGCTGGCTTTGTGTTTGGGTGCCTGAAAAATACATCAAGCAGCAAACATTTGTAGAGAGAGATTTTCAGAATTTCTATGTAAAACATCAGTGGAGAAAACATGTAACTTGGAATGGAAGTTCCCTGTGGCCTTGTCGCTGCTGAATGATGCAAGTGTTTGAGACCAGTATTGACTAATAAGGTCTTGACACACACAGATTTCTAAGAAATAAAAGGCAGGCTGTGGGATGGGTTGAATGCAGTTAAATGTTGGGTGTCACACTTTACTCCACCTTAGTCTAGACTGTATTGCAAGGAATCAAAATCCATTCTAATACACAGGGGAGATTTTTGCCTTGTTTTTTGCTGCAAATCATGCTGTTCATTAGGAACAGCAGGTAGTCATGAAGGAGATGGAGGATGAACTACTACCTTAAGCTGATAGAAGATAAGATAATACGCAGTGCATGTCTTCAGAAAGGGCAGGAAGAGACAGTGCAGCAGTGGATTAAACCTTTCCTGGTCACAGAAAAGTTCCAGTGCTTGACATCCCCTTTGGTGAAGAAATTTTTCCTAATATCCAACCTAAACCTTCTTTGGCACAACTTGAGATAATTTCTAATTCGTGTGCTATTGCTTGCTGGTTAGGAGAAAAGACCAACCCCCCACCTTGCTACAGCCTCCTTTTGGGTAGTTGTAGAGAGCAATAAGGTCTGTGCTCCAGACCCTTCATCAGCATCACTGCGAGAATGCAGATTGTTAATAAATATGTGGAAGAACATTTCTGATTAATTTCTTGAAGTGTTCCATCCCATTTTTCAGTTAAAAAATGAATGTAATTTCTGATACTCTTAGTACTGAAAAGTTTCAATTGCATTTGAGAAATACGTTATAATTTATTTTTCTGTCTTTGAAAGCTATTGCAGAAGAGAAGCACTGTAGCCTGCATAACACATCAGTTACTAAAATGATCTCTTAAGATAACTTTGCTTAAACTCAGCAGAGAGCATTATACTTGTTAGAGATGAGCTGAACTCAGCTGAATTCTTCTATTTCTTTTAAAAATATTGGTTGTACTATGAACTTAAGTGCTGGCAAATCCCCAAATAATTATGACTGACTTGAAGCTGTTTTGAATATGTCCTTTTAAAAAAAAAACAAACCAAACCAATGAAAACCAAAATCTGTGCTGTAGATATTGAGCAACTTTATGATAAGCTGAAAATTATTTTTTCCAAACAGCAAATTATAAGGTTTTTTGCTTGGAAGCTTTGGGGGGGATTTTTTTGAAGGTTCCTGTGTAACAGTAAAGCAGCAAGTGAAGTGGCATCTTAGAGCTTTGTTTTCTTTACTAACTGTGATAAGATTTGGAAAAAAAGAATTGTGGTTCAAGGTCCAGTGCTTCCTGGGAAGCATTGCTGTATTGGGAAGCAAAGCCCCTCTCCAAAGTAGCATGTGGCCTTGGCATGTGCTCTTACCTTGGAACATCGCAGGGGGCTCGATACTTACGTTTGACTTTTTTCTTCAGTTACGTGATTTAGAGGAAATAGGAAAGTATAATTTATTGGTTTAGGTCATACCCTAAGTCAGCAAGGTTCATCTGCAATGCTCAATCCAATCACCACCTGTTATAGGTTTAACACATCTCTAAAGCATTTTAGTCAAACTCTGGGTATTTTAAGCTTGAATGGCAATTTTAATAGAACTTTATATGAGAAAAAATGTGCACCCTTTAACTAGAACCAGAATGTTCTCAACGTTTTGGCTTTCTGACGTCTTTCTGTCCCATAATCAACTTTAAGAAGTACTGCAGGTGGCTTGGAGGTAGAATGAGTTAATAATTAATAAGGATTTACGTGGCTTTTTGCGTCACTTTTTATTTCCGAATCATTTGCTAACAAGTCACCTAAGGGCTTAAAATCGACCAGGACAATAAGCAGCAGGAGCCTGTGGTGCAGTTGATGCTGATGAACAAAGAAAATAAATTATAGAAGTCAAAGTAAGTATTATTGGTTGCACCTGATACTATAAAAGTTTGTTTTATTGTAAGGAATACAAAGAACCAATTCAAATAACGATTTTTCTGTGATTTTATGTAGAACCTAAACCTTCCTCTTTATATTTAATGCAGTGATTACTCAGTTAATCAAATGTGGCTTTTTCTTGAGAACATTCACTCAAATGGGATGTCAGTATTACATAATTTTTCTTTATTTTTTTTCTTTTTTTTTTTTTTTCCTCTTATTCCTAAGTCACTTTGGAGGTTGCCATTAGAGCAGGAAGGCACTGTGTCTTCAGATATTACAGGGCTAGAAGAGCTCAGCCGCCCCTATGACCATATTGAAGGTTTCTGTCTAAAGGGTATAGTTTCTTCCGGTGTTCTTATGTATTTTTTAAACCTCGGGATCCTTTCAAATAAGATGAAATCTTTAATAAACATTTCACTAATGATACCTAGTGCCTTCCAAAGAGGCAAAACTGCGCTGAATGTGAAACAATGCGTTTTTTGGGTTTTTTTTGGGGTTTTTTTTGACCACACTTCTCTACTTCTCTCCAGGTTACTCGACTGCATTCACTTACACTTAGGCAATTCTTGTTTTTCTGAACAAAACTTTGGCAAACTTTCCTTTCTCACTCCAAAATTTTCATCATAGATTTCGTATAGTAGTCCTTGAATAATTTGATTACAGATATAGATTGTTCCCGTTGGTGGCACAGTTTACTCCCCTGCTTCTGCAGGCTCCTGTAATTCTTAAGTGTGGTGAAAGTTCCGACTTGGTGTAGGCAACTTTTAAGTCCATCGTCAGCTTTTTATAGGGGTGGGATTTCAAGTGTGTGAGCTTTGATCCACGGTGCTGGAAGCCACTCGAATTTCCTTTGCTTTGGGAGCTGCATGCAATGGTATGAATGTCTTAATATTCTCAAACTAAACGCTGGAGAGCCTACAGGTCAAAGTGACAGCTATCGCTACTCCTAAACTAGGCTGAAGTTGATGTGATTTCCTCACAGATCTTTCTGGAAACATATTCTAGTTCGAATATTTTTAAAGGGCTTTGAACACAATGCAGTTGTTGCTAGACTGGATGATTTAAATGCTAAACAAGTAGGTATTTTGCTTTTATATTTTAGTGAAGAGAAGGAAAGAAGCTGAAACTATAGCAGTTAAATGTCCTCTGATTGCAAACATTCTTTGTCTAAAATTGCCCTTGTGGCTCAAACAGAAGGTACATAAATTGTTGTGATGCATGTTGTGTGTTATAGTAAATATATTGAAAATGTCTATTAAAGTTTGCATGCTACAATTAGTACTTAAAAGAGTTTGGATATGCAGTTAACATGATCATGCCCCACCATCTTTTGAACACATCATGATGATACATTATGTGGTTGTCCTGTAAAAATTAATTTCAAATAGTGTATTTTCAATGTGTTCAGTAATTTGTATTATTGAACCGTAGCAAAGTAAATGGGTAGCCAAGTAAAATTACATTCTTCCAGTGTTAAGCAAAAATGCATAGTTATGCAAAATGCAAAAATATAGTTAGAAATAAAAGGGGATTCTCTTAGCTCGTCCTGTTTCTGTTTGAGAAAAGTTAACAGGAACTTTCATCAGAAGTTTTGTTCTGTTCTTTGCTTATGCTGTGGCTCATAATTATAAAAGTGAATCCTTTCCAGCAGTTTACTCTAGGAGCTTTCATTCTTGCATTGTTTTTATCCCCCAGATAAACTGGTATAGTACTGTTAGACTTTGCATTTATTGAAGGTTGGGACCTCCGGAGATCATTCTGTCCAAGCCCCTGCCAAGGCAGGGTCACCTAGAGAAGGTGACACAGGAATTTGCCCAAGTGGGTTTTGAATATCTCCAGAGAGGGAGACTCCACAACCTCCCTGGGCAGCCTATTCCAGGGCTCTGCCACCCTCAATGGAAAGAAGTCCTTCCTCATGTTGAGGTGGAACTTCCTGTGTTTTAGTTTATGGCCATTGCTCCTTGTCCTGCCTCTGGGCACCACTGAAAAGAGTCTGGAACCGTCCTCTTGACACCTGCCTTTGAGATGTTTGTATGTGTTGATGAGATCCCCTCAGGGCCATATCCTGCAGTCTGTCCTTGTTAAGAGAGATGCTTCAGACTCCCCATCCTCTTTGGGGCCTCTCCAGTAGCTCCTTGCCTTTCCCTTCGCCTGCTGGCCACGCTCTTCCCAATACAGCCTAGGGTTCTGTTGGCCCTCCTGGCCACAAGGGCACACAGCCAGCTCACAGTCAGCTGTCACCCACCGAGATCCCAGGGCCTTCTCAGCAGAGCTGCTCTCAACTGGAGCAGCCCCCAGCCTGTGCTGGCACTTGGGGTTATTCCTCCCCAAGTGCACGACCCTACACTTGCCTTGGTTGAACCTCATCAGGTTTTTCTCTGCCCAACTCTCCAGCCCATCAAGGTGCCCCCGAAGAAGAGCACAGCCTTCAGGTGTATCAGCCACTACCCCGGTTTTGTATCATCAGCAAACTTGCTCAGGGTGCATTCTGTCCCTTCCTCCAGGTCCTTGATAAACAAGCTGAGTAAGACTGGACCCAGTATTGATCCCTGGGGAACGCCGCTGACTACAGGCCTCCAGCTGGATCCTCCTCCACTGCTCACGGCCCTCTGAGCTCTGCCATTCAGTGAGTTCTTGATCCACCTCACTGTCCCTTCACCTAACCCATATTTCCTGAGCTTACCTACAAGGATGTTGTGGGAGACAGTGCCAAAAGCCTTGCTGAAGTCAAGGTAGACAACATCCACTGCTCTCCCTTTGCCAACCCATGCTACCATGGCATCATAAAAGGCTATCAGATTGGTCAAACATTCACCCTTTGGTGGATCCATGCTGACTATTCCAGCATGGATTAGTCTGGCTGGACCAATGACTCCTCTTGACCTTCTATTCTTCTACATGCTTTGTGATGACCTCCAGAATGATCAGTTCCATCACCTTTCCAGGGATGGAGATGAGGCTGACTGGTTGGTAGTTTCCCAGGTGCTCCTTCTTGTCCTTTTTGAGGATGGGAGTAACATCGTCCTTCCTCCAGTCACTGGGCACCTCTGCTGTTCTCCATGATTTGTCAAAGATGATGGAGAGTGGCACAGCAACAACATCTGCCAGCTCCCTCAGCACCGGGGTGTGCATCCCATCAGGACCCATGGATTTATGGGTGTCATTTCTGCCTAGCTGATCTCTAACCCAACCCTGTATGAGAAAGGGAAGTCTTCCTTTCTCCAGCCTTCCTCTTTTACCTCTGAGTTCTGAGACTGCTGAGGACCATTCTCAGCAGTAAAAACTGAGTCAAAGAAGGCATTCGGGAATTCCACCTCCTCTGTGTCTTGCATTACCAGGACACCCATCTGATTCAGTAGCTGCCCCACATTTTCCCTAATCTTCCTTTTGCTGCTGATGTACTTGTAGAAGCCCTTCTTGTTGTCCTTACCAGACTCAATTCCAAGTGGGAATTGACAGAGGCAATGTGTCGATGTATTGAACAAGTGGTTAATATTTTCTTTAAAGAAAAAAGCATTAGAAACATCGGGGGAATTCTTGATGTGGGGTGTACTTTGTAAAACGTAAGGATTTTTGTCTTAAAGCTGCTGTGATAAAGTAGTATAGTGAGATAGTGATACCTTTAACAAAATGAATGGGGCGTTTTCCCTATTTAGGAAGAATTCTCTTAATTTCAAAATAAAAAGGAAATTAAAATTAATCCTCAGTATTGTAAGTATTAAAAAAATAATTGAAAGCAAAGTGAAGATCTCAAAACTGGTAGATAGCATTTTTGGTTTCTTCTTGAAAATGTTACGGTTGGCACCTCTGATGCTCACTTAAATGTTGAGTTCCATGTCAGAGAGAGGAAACGATAGGAGGAACACCTCCCATCCATAAAAGCTGTACTATAGTTGCTAATTGTAGTTAAAAGTGGTTGTACATCTGGGATGACCCAGTCTCCTAAGTGAAAGAACTCTTATATTTGTGATAGAAGGCTAAGCATGGAATTGCATGGTGAAGTCTGCAAGTTGTAGACAGAATTCTGTAACCTCATGCAGATACTACTGGGAAGGTTTGCTAATTTAATAACTACAAAATAAACCTGCCTTATTTCGAAGAAGTTGATGTACTGACCATAAACTGGATTAGTTGCATAAGATCTTTGCTTGAACATGGACTTAAGTGGACCATCTTGGAGAGGGGATGTCTCTTAGCTTGGCATGTTGGTGTTCTGTCAACTTTTAAACTGCTTATTTTGGTTTATAGTCTGGTTTATGGAGTCTCCTAGAGATTTAAGATACATTTCTCGGGCAATGGGTGTTTGCCTTGCACTAACGAATCAAAGATTGTTCCAGGTTACACATTTCTTTGGCTTTTGTTGGAAAGCACTCAGGGATCATAGAATCATAGAATCAGACGGGTTGGAAAGGACCTCTGAGATCATCAAGTCCAACCCTTGATCCAACACCACCACGGTTACCAGACTATGGAACTAAGTGCCATGTCCAACCTCATCTTGAAAACCTCCAGGGATGGAGAATCCACCACTTCCCTGGGCAGCCCATTCCAATGGCTGATTACTCTCTCTGTAAAGAATTTCTTTCTGGTATCTAACCTAAACCTCCCCTGGTACAGCTTAAGGCCATGCCCTCTTGTCCTACTGCTGGTTCCTGGGAGAAGAGACCAACCCCCACCTGGCTACAGCCTCCTCTCAGGTAGTTGTAGAGAGCGATGAGGTCTCCCCTGAGCCTTCTCTTCTCCAGGCTAAACAACCCCAGCTCCTTCAGCCTCTCCTCATAGGACTTGTGCTCAAGTCCCTTCACCAGCCTGGTTGCTCTTCTCTGGCCCTGCTCCAGCACCTCAATGTCCCTCCTGAACTGAGGGGCCCAGAACTGGACACAGCACTCCAGGGGTGGCCTCACCAGTGCCGAGTACAGGGGCAGAATCACTTCCCTGTTCCTGCTGCCACACTGTTCCTGAGCCAGGCCAGGATGCCACTGGCCTTCTTGGCCACCTGAGCACACTGCTGGCTCATGTTCAGATAGTTGGAAGAATTTAATGAAATTACCAAACTCCGACTCTTAAGTCAAGTGGTGTTTGCAGGAAGTGAAACCGCATCTTCCTTTCTGGGCTGTGTCAGGTGATGGCAGGAGGGCATCACACGGCAGTGTGGGAGATGCAGGTAATTGGGCAGTGAAAGGATGAGCACTGTGAGGAGCTGTGCAAGGAGGGGAGCCATCAGTGCCTTTCTGCCCATGTGCTGCTCCAGGGCTCCTTCGTCTGCGCTCTCTAATGGTAATAGTTTAAAGGTTTTTAAACAGATGAAGGGTTTGGAATGTTACTCGTAGCGATGGGATATTTTGCTGCTTCTGTCGTATAAGAAAGTCCCCAGTGGGAAGACAAAAGGTAGAGATTTCAATGCAACACAAGACTATAGAGTTACTGATTAAAAATGGGGACATAGCCAAGGCAGCAAATGTGTGTTGCTTCACCATTGCCCCTGGCAAGCTCAGACTTAGATATTCCTGTCACCACTCAGGTTGTTTGTTCTTCATAAAAACCTGTGGCTGAAACACTTGTTCCCTCTTGAGGTGAATTCTTTTTTCCAGCCTAGACAAGTGCACCAGCTGATATTATGGGAGAAACAAAATAGCCAATGCAAACCAAACAAAACTGGGGTGGTGTTTTTGAACAATGATGTGTTTAAAATGTGGTGGTTATTCTGCAGTGTCAGAAATAATTAGGAAGTTATGTGCACTGCAATTTAAATAAATACATCAAGTAAAATAGTCACCTTTGTTGAAGAGATTAAAAGCTGCCCTGTCTTTATAAAAGGAATCTGCTGTTTGTAGTAGATTGTATTTTGAAATCGCAGTTGTTTCACGTTGCTATTTGTTATTGGGTTTTTGAAAATATTTTTCTGGTACTCACTGGAGGGCAAAACCTACTGTAAAAAATAGAGCTGTTGTGCAGCTGAAAAAAAACCTTTTACTTCTTGAAGGGAGCACGTGTTAAGTACTAACATTGTTATGATTTTTCATCACAATTTAGTATCATCTGAAATCAGTGTTTAAATGATAACAATATGCTGAGTCTAAAACTCAGTTTCTTGAACTTTATACAGTAGATTGGCAAACTCTATAGACAAACTGGATTGATTTTTGGCTGCATGTTTTCTAGGAGCAACATGAGCACTTTTTTTAATTGTGAACAAAAGTTTTAGTTGATATTTGCAGACATGCAGAGCATGGTACAAATATTTAAATTACGTAGGTCACATTTGGATTGCTGAAATGTAAATAATGCCTCTTCGCCTTAAAAAGGTGCTCAAGGCAGAAATGATTTGAGATGAATAAGACTTGCTCATCAAGAGAAAGAGATTTATTAGTGACTGCGTGAACAGCTGACAGGCTCTGTCCAAGCTGAAGGCAAGAGAGGGAGCACCATCTCAGGGGAATTTCTTCTCAAAAGGCCCGGCCTCCTTGGTCCATTTGGATGGCACAACAGACCCCCAACCTCTGTGAGGAGTTGTGTCAGGAAAAATCCTTTTCAATTCTAGTTCAGAATTTGCTTGGGGGAGCTTAGTTCTCCCACCCCTTCCCCCAGCTGACGGCCTTTTTAAGGCATAACCGAACTATCTCCGCAGGTGGGAGATGGAACTGTGAGCTGCTGGATGTGCTCCATTAAATGATCATAACATTTTGACAACACAGCATATTTCTTCTAACCTTATTTTTGTATATGACATAACCTCTTTCGTGGAAGTCCCTCAGTATTTCAGCTATCCTGAAGCGGAAAATACTGTTGCTTTTGGTTATGTTTTGGCAAGATTATATGATCACACTTAGGTTTAGAAGGGAAAAGATTAGTAATGCTTGATGCTAATGTTTGATCAGGGTGGTGTAGTTTTATCTGTGTGGGACACCAGACAAGAGTTTGAGGAACCTGTTCTTAGGTCAGTCTTTCTATCTCTAACCTTCTGTATTACCTTAAGAGTACTCTCCACTCCCTTCCCTGTGGATGCAACCATAGTTTGCACATCTAAACCTCTATTTGTGTGTAGGCATAGCTGGAAGGATTATGGGATTATTTAGCTTGGAAAAGACCTCTGAGATCGAGTCCAACTGTTAATCCAGCACCGCCAAGTCCACCAAGTCCCTAAATTCAAGTGTTAAGTGTTAAGTATTAAGTATTATAGAAAGATCCTAGATTCAAGTATTCAGCTCCATACATGCCCCGTAGTTTTGCCCATCATCTGTTTGGCTGAATCAGTGAACCATTAAACTATTGGTGATACAAGCATGGCCCACGGTTTGCATCTTTTACAGAATGAAAGAGTGTTTTGTTTAACGGTTGCTCTACAGAAGGAATTGAAAGACAAGGGAAAGCTTCTTGCTGCTGAATGTGTTTATATGAGTGGGACTCAGAGATCCATTGCAATGCAGGTTTTTACAACTTGAATTTGACTGTACTGTCTTTTGGGTAAAGGTACTATAAATGTTTAAAAAATGTCACTTCCACTCAAAATTGCTTACTCTGGTTTTGGCCATATGTTTTGAGAAACGAAAGAGAAATAATATCTGCCTTGTTTTGCCCTCTCAAATCTAAGTAAGAGGATATTATGAGGTAGAAAGTACTATTTTTATACCCTCTATCACCTTTGTTAACATTTTATTAGACATAAATCATGTAGTTTCGGGCTGCATAGTGACAATATGGTTCACCGTGTGTTCTATTTTTGTAACTTTATTTAAAACTGACATGTAACTTGCTGTACCTGAAACCCCAAGTGAGCCAGTTATTGGAGTGTAACAAAGTTTTGACGTCAGAACTGCTATTTATTCCACTGGCAACCATTAGCGATGCATTACCCTTTGGCACTCGTGTTTTCAGAAACATGGTTAAATTTTTATGACTGGTTCTGGCCAATTAGGATTCTTTCTCAAGATAGAAATAAGGGAAGAGATCTTTTTTATAACTTACTAAATGTAGCTTTCCAGAAACAACAGTATAAAAATATAAATTATTCCACTCAGAGTTCCCAAAACATACTATTGAGCCACCCTTCAGCTCGCCTGCTTGCTGTACACATGTATTTGAGAGGGGTTAAGCTAGGCTGCCTTGTCAAATGCATGAGCCTTTATTAGAATTTAATGTAATTACAGCTGAGTCATCCTTGCAGGTCAGTCTGGAGCTTCAGTAGGATGTGAAAGGGGCCAAAGACTTAAGGTAGAGAGAACTGGGGAGACACAGGGGGTGTGGAGGAAATTCAGGTGGAGGGGGTGGGCTTGTCATAAGCAAATGCAGAGAAGTACAATAGGGGTGTCTGTTGCAGGCTTTTTCCTCCAAAAGCTGAACTTCAGGCAACACCAGACTCCAGAGTGCGTGCTTGTAGGCTCCGTGTACGGGGCGGGACGGAGCAGCTGCGTGAGGGGGTGCTCTAGGATCTGATTGCCAGCTGTTGGTCCCCTCTCTGTGTTCTGGCAGTAGGAAATGCCAGCGTGTGCAAACAGAGCCCACAACAGAAATGTTTTCCTTCTCTGTCATTTTCGGTGATCTTCTCCAGAGGGCTCGCTAATGCGCGCTGTGCACCCAGGCGTGAAGTCGGAGTTGCCTGTCAACAGAAGTTACAAAACGCTTGTTTGTACATGTTGCTTTACTACTGTACTGTAGGTTTGCTTTGAAAGGAGTGCTCTTTCACATAAGATTATTTTTCCATGCCTTCAGTTTATTAACGATTTTGTGTTCTTTAGATCAGTAGTGGAAATTTCCTGCAAAAAAGTGCTTCTCTCGAAGTCTCTGATCTTTATTATAATAGGGCAACTTCAATGTGTCGCATAAATGGTCATGATTGCGATCTAAATTTGGCAGCTACACCCTAATTTTCCACGTAAGTAGAAGCTGCTTGATCGTAAAGCATCAAGTATCTGCATTTATGTGTAATATAGTTATAATGTGATGGCCAGATGAACAATCGTCTTCTGAGCAGTCGTGAGAGGGGAACTTTTTGGATATTCTGTTTCTACTTCTTGCATTTTGCAAATGTGTGGAACCTTCAACACCCCTCACTGCTATCTCCTGCAATTTGGATATTTGTTCTGGATCTGACAGCACACACAGCATGTCAGAGGCTCTGCTGTCTTTTCCCAACCTCTGTTTTTAGTGACCTTACCGAGTTAAAGGATGGAAACGTTTTCTTCTTGCACAATAGTGACTTAGAAAAGTGTTGGAACATTTGGGGTAAAAAGAAAAAAAAAGTAGTTGTGAGGCCTGACAAAGAAGGGGGTCGTTTGCCCAAGGGACTGAACAGAAAGACTGCCTAGGAAGTGACAGAATTTGGAGACCATTAAAACAAAAAGGAGAAAAGCTACACTTTTGATTCTGGAAGAGAAGGAAAACTTCATTGAATTTTTCCAGTTTCTTTGGGAAAGGCAAGAAGGCAATTAGAGACGGAGAAAGGATTTTATTGCCTAACTGTGTGAAGGAGGCATGAAGTCTTCTAGAAAGGGAGTGGCCTTGTTGGTTCTCCTGTGTACACATTTGCATCTGCCTGAATCTTCACTCTGAACTGTGGAGTTGCTGCCATGGCATGAGAAAGCAAAGTCTGAAACATCAAAAAATGCAGTTGCCTTCCTGTATGATCCTTTCAATATTCTCTTTAAAGACATTTTATGGTGGAGAGACCACATGTTTATGCTTTTGAGCTTCATGAGGGAGATCATTAAGTCTTCTTTCTTGGAATCTACATCTTTTAAAGCTGTTAGTTAGTTGCTTCTGTACAGATGCCTGACTGGGAATGTGAATACAAGGCTGACTACCTCTGAAAGATGAAAAACTATTTTAAATCTCAAATTTAAGAATTACACTCTAATGTTAAAATTAAAAATTATCCATCTTTAAAATTACAGTTAAATATTTTACCTGCCCTTTTTTGAGTGCTGGTAATTTACAGATATTTAGGCAATACTTCCAACAGTCGTTTTTGAATATCTGAATAGTGATTGTAGGCTTTCTCTTGCTACTGCACATGCAAGAATCAGAGAGAAGATCTGTCGGAGAATCTGCTGTAAAAAATGAAATTAATGTTTTGTAAAGTTATGAAGTAATTGTTCAAAATGAGTTTGTATTTGGACTCTATATAGCTACAATGCAGATATCCCTGATATGCAGGGTTTTTCTAATCAGAACCTAAACTTCTTGAATAAAGAAATTTTCACTTGTAAGGCCAATATGGATTTGTGAAAGACCTAAACCAGTAATTTCCTTGCTTGTATGTTGTTACCATACGGGCAATAGTTGCAAGATTTCACCGTAGTTTTAATTCCTTTTTTTTCCCTCAGCATTCCCTTACCCCCCAAAATCAGGTACCTCTGCCTCAAATGCTTTTTAGATTAATCGTCTTGAGAATATTCATCTCCTTCAATATACTACATTAACCTTTACAACTGAATATCTGTAATTCAGACACAGTGTATTCCCATTATCACAGGAATGAACAAAGGATGTAGGAGAAGAACAGTATACAACAGTGATGATCCACAACTTAATTTCAGATGGATTGTATTTTCTTAACGTTTGCCATTTCATCAGAAACTAGATTAAACTAGGCATGCACGATACACAGGTGATTATTTAAAGTCCAGTTGGTGAGGTTCTGTAATGGAAGGCTTTTTGGGAAGAACTGAAGCATACGTACAAGTCAGTGTTTCAGCCCTCGAACTTCAGTTGCTGGTTGGCAAAACTGTGGCTTAAGTGTAATGAGCTGAAAAGAGGTTAATGTTCATTTGTGCAGAATTGTAAAGTTTCAGTGAATTCGTATCACTTAGGAGGGATTTGTTTGTAATGAACATGAATATATTCAAGTGGAGAAGAAGCCCGGCTCATAACTACTTGGGTTGGACATTGGTAAATGAGAATTTCTTTCCCTAGGAAATAGGAGAAGTTTTTTAAGTGATATTTTCTGAGGTAAACACCTGTTCATTGTTCAGAGACCATGGAAATTATTATGTCTCAAGAATACCTGTAGGATTGCATTGATACTTCGTAGAGAAGCAGTGAGGAAGAATATGGAAGAGAGCAGGAAAGTAATGAACATGCAGACAATTGAAAAATATAGCAATCGAAGGGTAAAAGGCAAATCTAGAAGAGAAGAGCTATATCTAAGTTATGCTGAGAAAAATGGAGCATCAGAAAAATGCCAAAAGGACAAGTGATTTGAATAATTCATGATTGAAGGGAATAGGACATTTTAAAGAGGAATAATATGAGTCAGAGGGGAAATGAATGGAAGAGATGCAAATGTGGAATGTGCCAGGCAAAATGGCAAAGAACAGAAATTAAATGTCGGTTGACCATTCAACAACCAGCATTAAAATTTGTGGGAAAATCAGGGTTAGCCTGGAAAGAGCTTTAGATGAGTCTTCAGGGTACGTCATCAGGATATCTAGTTCAAGGTGAATGTATTGAGTGAAAGACAGATTTTGGTCTTTTGTATAGAGGGGAAAAATACCAAACCTGGGCATGGTTGTGCGTGGTTGTTTCAGTCTTGCTTCATCTTTTGCTCTACAGCAAAAGTATATATGGCATCTCTTGCAGTTGCCATGGAAAGCACTGTGGCTTTGCACCTCTCTGTCCACTTCAGCATGAAATCAATCAGTGAAAATGCTTTTAAGTGTGTGCTGGTCCCTTCAGACTTGACAGTTCTGTGCTGTCCAGAGCCTCTGGGAAATTACCCATTTGCAGGACCCTTAAAGATTGTGTAGTTCCAACCCCTCCCCACGGGCAAGGATACCAACTATGTACATCCTTCTTGTAATGTTTCTGAGGAGGTTTTTATATATATATATATATATATATGTATATGTTTTATATAAACTTCCGTTTATTAGAGAGGTACTTTGGCACTCAAGATACTGAAGGATGAAAAGTCAAAGATGACTTTTGCAGACTCAAGCAGAAAGGTTTCTCTATATCCAAAATCTGCTTAGTCAGTGATGAATACCACCTTACAACAGACAGGACAGAAAAGGTCTTATGATCTCTACCTTTCAGGAGTCATTCTTGGGAGACTGTTGACTGCATGGAAGAGGGCATGAAGGGGGCCCTTCTGCCTGTATTTCTAGTACAAAGAAATAAATCTGTGATAAAAGAAAGAACCCCCTGATGCAGTCTTGGAAGTATCAGGAGATAAGACAGAAGAAAGAAAGGAATGATATAGGAAAAAATTTGATCAGTCACTTTTCCTAGGACATGAAATCAGATGTTAGCAACTTTAAATTTAACTGCAGATTTCCTGCTCAATCTTAGGAATAAAACAACTTCAACCCTGAATGATTTTCAAAAGGGAATTCAAATAAAATAAATCATGTGTGTTAGAAACCTGGGGTTTAAACAATGTCAATAAATCGTAAAACTAAACCAAAATCTAATATACGTCTGGAATTCCAAAACAGTGTTTTCCTTTCCGCTTCTTAGAAATGTTCTTAAATAACAGAAATTGCATAGATAATGTGCCTTGGTGATTTCTAGTGGTTTATACATAAAGAATTTTTCATAATGTCTAACCCAGAGCTGCTTTGCTGCCACTTCAGTCAAGTATTCCTTGACTTGAACTGGCTTGGCATGGAGAATGTCTGAAGACTGACATATTTTTAATAACTTCTTATAGAGATAACCATCAGATCCCCTCCAGCCTTCTTATCCAGAAAGAAAAACAAAACAAAGCACAACTTTCAGTGTTTCCATATGAGTCATGTTTTCTAAACACTTTTTTGTTGGTCTCTAGATCTCCTTCAGCTTATTGACTACTTGTTTTAAAGCACTTGCTGTAAAATTTGGCCCAGTACTTCAGGTGATACCTGATTAGTTCTGTGACTCATGGAACACTTGACTCTTCATTTTGTTTATCAGACTTTTGCTAACTATGCTGTGAAAACATTTGCCTTTTTTTCCTCGTGGATACAGCTATAAAGATGCCATGCCAGACCCTTATTGTGCACAATGTGGTTCTACTCTTTTCTTCACTTTAGACAGACCTTAGTGTTTGCCAGAGTGATCCACAGAGAGGTGGTATAAGGTAAAACAAGCAATAAAGATAAATGGTGAGGAACATATTTTGAAAAGACCCCAATATGTTTTTGGCATGATTTAAGCCTTGGCCTGCATTGTTCTGCTCAGCTCCTTCTCTGTAAGAAGCATGATGCAGAACAGCTGTAATGAAGTGAACGTGTCTTTTATCCCCACATCCAAAAACCAGAACTCTCTGATAATCTTTGCAGCAGACAGTGTTGTCCACAAGGTGTTAATCCGTGTATCAGATAACTCACTCATTTTATGGACAAAAGGACTATGACATCAGAGCAGCTTTGCATGGAGAAGTCAACCCAAATGTATGAGTGCTGAGCAGTCAGACTCACAGAGGAAGTTCTCTGGGCAATAGTTTCCAGATTCTTTTGTAAGACGGAACAACAGCTCTGGGATCACTTGAGGATTACTTTTAGAAATCAAATTGAGCTATATACTTTGTAACAAATCTAATAACCATACTGTGAATATAACAGAAAAGCCATTGATACTGCAGGTGGTGTGTGGGGATGGAATTTACTGCACCAAGTTCACGGCAGTGCTTTGCAGAGCGAAACCAAAGGTTTTCGTGCCCTGATGTTGATGAGTTCTGGTGGATGATTCAATTGAATTCTGTTTGATTTTATTTGATGTTTCGTTATTGGAAACATGGTGTCTCTTAAGTTGCTTTTATAGAAGTTTTTCAAATGGAGTTAATGTTAGGGTATGCCACCTTGGGGACGAGTATACTCTAGGTAAGACATTATACTGCTGAAATGAAATACTGAGGTGTTTCTTTAGTAACTCCTGGGGGAGATTTGAAATGTTACCAGAGCACATTCTAGGAACACCAGTGGAGCCATCTAGTGTATTTTGAAGAATTTAATGAATTCCCTATGTTTTTGCCATGGCAAAGAGACATTTATTCAAAATAAAAGATTAATTTTTTCACTCTAAGTGCTGGTATTCGTATTTGCAACGATTTAAGTAGTCCAGAGTGTGACTGGGAGCACAAGTATATTTGTATAGTAACAAAAATGAGACTTTCTTCCAATGAGGATTATTCTACACAATAATGAATTTTTCTAACAAAGTACTGTGGGAAATGGAGAGCAATGAAATTCCATTTCCTGACACTTCCAAAGGGAAGCCATATTATAGCTGAAAAATCAGCTATTTTGAGAATGTGCAAAAACACTGAGCTGTAAACCAGCTTGTGTTTACAGCTTGATTCTTAAATTTTTCATGTCATCAGGTAACAATGAGCAATTATTTTATATCCTGCCAAGAATCCAGCATCAAAAACTCTTAAGTCGTACGTTAGTAGCCTGATATGGAAAATGAGCGCGCTTGTAGTAAATATGTAAATAACTGAAGAGTAATTGTTTGGTTTTCTGTGTGACAAAACACAAACAAGAATGAATCTTCCAGAGGTGTGTCAAACTACACTTGTTTTATGATTGGATTGTATACACAGTTGCTATGTCTTAATTTCAAGTTTGTCTTAATAACTCTGGGGAACAAAAAATATTTAAAAGCTGGATCAGTGCTCTATACTATTCTTGAAGACTTAAATAATTTAAAACCCTTTGCCAACTGTGCGAACAATTTGCACTAAGGCTTTTCACCTGCCTGAAGGGCTGCCAAAGATCTGGAGTCTTTTGGAGTTTCTGAGACACAAGTTAAAAGGCAGGAAATTCCAATTAGATGCAGGGGAAAAAAATTGCCATAAGGGCGGTAGTACTGGAGCAGGTTGCCTGGAGAGCTTGTGCAACATCTTTGGAGGTGTTCAAGGCTCAACTGGACCTGGCCCTGAGCAACCCATCTAATTACACCTACATTGGGCAGGGGGCAGGACTAGATCTCCAGAGGTCTCTTTTGCAAATTATTGTCTAGTTCTGTGATTCCCAGGTAAGAACGTGGCACTTCAAAGAAAACATTCTCCATAACAGTCTGAAGATTTGTGGATCAAATGGAGTCCAGTTCTGGAAAACTTCAGTTTAAATAAATGCCTGAGTAGACTGTACTTGTTTTCTGAAGGCTGTCAAGATCATGTTGTGTATTTTCTAGGCTCTCAGAGGGTTCATCTAGATATGGAAAGTACCTGTAATTATTTTACTTATAAGATCTTAGCCTTTAATAAAGCTGGTAATACAAAAGAAAATACTAGTGTGATTGAGGAATCAGCTGCTATGCGGAACAGATGGAAAACTGCTCATAAACGTAGAGAAATGCAGCCTAAAGAGTTCCAAGCCATGGAGCAGAAGGTTAAAATGTTCTTTTTTAGAAATGCCCATTCTCCTTTTTTCTAGATGGATAGAAATATACTAAAAATACCACTGGAGTAAGTTGGATTTGTTTGGGGGGTTCTTTTTGGAGTATTGCAAAACTCTCCTTTTATATCACATTAATTTAATGCCTTTAGACTATTTTATTGCTCTCTGTGGAAACACAGAAACTGAAACTTTTCCTTCAGCGATGATCAGAAGTTGTTGACCTCAGAATCATAATCATCCTTTTGTGGAAGTAAAAGTTTTGGGATTGCTTTCTCATCTTATTAAAAAATTAAAAATTAAAAAAAAAAAGATCTAAAAATTAATTTTATTTTAGAGCAGTGTCTTTTTTGAGTTTGCTGTCAGAAAAACAGAAGTTTCTAGTCGATATCAGTTATACTTGGTTAAAAAGTCTCCAGGAATCGCTTTGGGAAAAATTAAGAGAAAGAAGCCCTTTCAGTGCCAATGTTGTATTTATGCATTCAGTTTAGGGTTTTCTAAAAATAAAATGAATCGTTTATACCTAAGGGGTGAGTTATTCATAGGTTGGAGTATGTTTATACACATGTAAAATGTGTAATGTGTATATGTCTTGATAAGTTTGTGTAAACACTTTCGGGGTGAACTTTTCAATAGAGAATTACAATCGCTGTTCAAATATAAACATGCTGTAAGAGGCTTCTTTATCACTGAATCCAATTGCATGGTATTACAAGCCACTGCATAATTTAATCTCCTTCACTCTGCTCTATCTTAAAAGTAATTAGGAGTTCTATATGCAGTACTCAAGCTATTCCAGAGCCTAATTTTTCATTTTATGAAACTTTTTTTAAATGTCCAGTTAAAGTAGTTACCTAATTTAATTTCAGTTGAGTAAAATTAACTAATAGTTTATTAATATCTGTCAGCTCTTTTCTCTCCTTGGCATTTAAAATACTTGCTGTAGAATATTAGCATCTATTCTTGGCCTTCTTTTTTGTATGCAAAACAAGTCTGGGGTTTTTTTTATGCTGTCATCTCATAATAATAGCTCTCACTTCTACTCATCCTGTTTGAGCTTCTCTGGGCCAGTTCCCCTTTGAGCTGTTCTATTTTAGACAAGGCTCCCATAATGGCAAACCACGCTCTGGATGACATCTCACCATTAATACTTTTCTGTTCCAGTTACAACTTCTGACTCGTATATTGTGGGGTTTTGTTTCCCTTTTCACGGCTGTGTTCCTGCTACTGTTTACTGTTCATTTTATGGTCAGGTAGAAGTTCATGTTCCCTTTCTTCATGGTTGTTCCCAGATGATGAGATTCCAGCTCGTGCAAAGGTTTTTTTCAGGCCCTTCAGCACATCATGTCACATGCGGTGCTGTTCAACTCATCCCATTTCTCTTGGGTCATTTCTGTGGGAACTTTCTCATCCTTTCCTGGGGGACATGCGACAAATTTAGCTCCATTGGCATTGCCTCTTCTAGCTTAGAAACTTGACTACAGGTATTTTTTTACTTTGGGTTTGTAAGGGTCATGTTTCATGATGGTTTAAAGGGAGCCATGCAACAGCATCTGCCAGTCACATTTGTACACTTCCATATTGTTTCTTCTATATGTTATCTTTTTAACTGTTGATTATGTACCTGTTTGGTTAACTTTCATATTTGGTGGAGCCAGCTCACTGCTTTTTAAAATTTTTACCTCTGGATGTTGTCTTGTTTCACAAATGGGGCATTTTTCTGTTTCTTTGATTTTTTTTTTTTTTTAATGTATCTCAATTGAATATATTATCCCAGTAGAGAAAACCAGAGCAGTAATTTAAAATTGAGTGCATGCTTTCAGGGCCAAACAATTAAATGTTCTCTTACTTCTCCAAATACTTACAGCTTCAGACTTTGTGTTGTCATCTGCAGTGGCAAGTAATTAGACTGTGCATGTAGTCTGTGTACATAAAAAAATACATCGTTGGAACTAGGGTGTTTCACTGAAACCATTAATTGTTATTTCTTATAATTAAAAGATAATTTGCACAATTTGTGGATGTTCATTATGTCAGAGGGAAGTCCATTTGAATGCAGCATCTCATGACTTTTATGAAGTAAAAACATCAATACAGAAAACACTCATTGTCAGGAAAGATCATCAGTGGTGAAATTCATTTAAATTTCTCAAATTTTATTACAAGGTGAGATAACAGAATTAGAATTTAATATAGAAATGTCTGTATGATTCGACATGGATGCTGACGAGGTGGTGTCTACAGAGCAGCAGGATGGTTCCTAAACAAACTAGTTTTATTTTTATGATTGCTTTCTGAAATTGAAATTTTTAAACTAGAAAAAAGGTCAAGGTCGCTGGGAAAGAGAATTGCCGCCGAACTGTGTTTTAAGACAGCATTTTAAATCAGCAGCATTCTTACAGTTGTTAATATTCTATTCTTTTATGTACCTTTAGTAGTTTTTCAGAGATTAATGCTGACCAGTGTAACTAAGGTCTGTTATCTTAAGGGATGTGCCTAACTTTTCGTATGCAGTATCTGAAAATCCTGACTTTCTTGAGGTTTTGATTTGATGAACCAGTAAAATACTCCTTTTTAAATATGTGTATAAATGTTATAACCTTTAGTAGGATTAAGCACATTACTTTCTTTCCGGGAATGGATTGCAATGTTATGAGAAACAAATATAGATTTAATTTCGATTATAAGTGGTTTTTTTGGTTTTTTTTTTGTTTTTTTTAATTTGGGACACATTTTTGCAGTTTGTACATGTAGAAATAACAAGTAGGATTTAACAAGGTAAAGTTGTGGAAAGAACAGGTAATAGAAGCAAAACAGCCTTCTGGTGTAGGCTTTTCTGCCTGATTACTGGGGCTACTGATCTCATTTCAAATTAATGAGCTCACCAGGGAAGTACCACAAGGATGTGTGGGTAGGACATGCAACTTATTTATTCAGAAATTATCTAAATAAGGCAGTAAATGCTGGCATAATTACTAATGATTATTGATTAGACTATGTTACCTAATAACAGCGAAAATGAAGACTCATTCTGAAGAACTGCAGAACCTTACAAAGCAGCAGGTGAAAAGTCATATAGTTAAGTATAAAGTGAAATGGCAAAAAATACGTTTACTTATGTGGGCTATGAGCTGACCAGTGAGTAATGAAATACTGGGCTTGTTCTTCGAAAACTTAATGCTTGGTGTTCCCTGGTGGTTAGAAGAGCATGCTAAAAACTGCCAGCAAAGAAATAGAGAACAAAATAGTGAATGCAAGCTGGCCATTTAAAACCATGATGTGACTGTATTTTTAATTTTATGCGCAGTTCATGTTCCGTTGTCTGAACAAGAGTAAGACCTGGTACAAGCAAAACACATAAGAGTGAAATTTTGTGGCTTTTGTAATTTTAGCTGAGTGATGCCCCTACTTAATTTCTGCCCTTATTTGCATTCTTCTTGTGTTCTGCTTCTCCTGTTTCTCCTTCCCACAATCAGAAGCATATAGCTGGGAGCTGAGATACTGTGCCAGTGATGGGCAGACAGTTTAATGCTTGAGGTGGGAGTTAATTAAGAATGTAGACGTGTTCTTTAATGACATAGCTTGGAGAAGAATGACAGGAAGGAAGAAAAAGATGCTTGTTTAATTTGTAATAAATTCTCGATGCTAGATGTATTCACCCTCAGTGTTCTAAGATTTAACTACTGTTTCAAACAAGGAAATAGTTTGTCAAAGGAAGAATAATTAATTACTGATTTAGGTAAGGTAGAAATATATTCAGACAGCAGAAACCAAAACGTTGCAGGGAGGGAAAGCAGTTATTAGAGAAAGTACGCTTTTCTGTTCATTTATTATACAGGAACATTTAGTATACAGGAGAGTTCTTCTCTTTTTAAACTGTAGTATTTTATATATGGTATTTTGGTCATTATACATAGTTGATAGTAATTGATCAGTAAAGCTGATTGCATGATAAATCTGTTTGTGTCCCCAGTATGCAACCCTCAATATAATTTCAGATTCCTCTGAGACCGGGTGCTAATACTGGGAAAAATTGTCATGATCTGCTTCTTTTCCTACATGTTGAAAAAAAGAAAAAATCTGTCTAAAATGATTGTTGCTACAGATTTTAGTATTCTTATATTCATGGGCTGAAATGGGTTTATACACAGCTGTTATGTTCCTGATATTAGTTTGTAGTTTTTGACTTGCTGGTGTATATCCAGAATTTCTTTCTGAATTCTCTTGGTTTTTGGCAACTGCTCTAAACAGAACCTTTCTTCCTTCTAAGGCCAGTGGCAACACCTTGAGTTCAGTGAAGTACCATCGTGTCTTTAGCAAAAGTATGAATTTTTATGTGGGTTGTTGGGGAGTGGAGGGGCAATTTTGATAAAGGTATCTGTTAAGATGTTGGTAGAGGAAGAATAAGGATATATTTGTAAATATTTATGAACTCTAAGAAAAGTTGCTTTGCTGTCTTTTCTTACAGTGAAGAATAATCTCGGAACTTGAGTAATGAGTTGAACATTCACTGCGATCATGGAAACTGTCAGCAGAAATGCTGCAATTCCAACAAAACTTCTGGCAGTGATTGTTAAAGTAGTAGAGGTGAAATAACAGGCAGATTCACTGGTGTCTGTAATACATACTTACATCCTGGCTCTGGCAGGGCAGTGAAAATCAGTGGTAGTGAAGCTGAGGGTCGCGGTGGGTGTTTGGTAGTGCTGAGGTGACACCTCGTGTATTCAGCTGTTCTTGCTCGTGCCCACTGATCCTCGTAAGACTGGGCTGTCCTATTGCTGTGAAGGCTGAACCTCAAGGTGAAATGCCCAGATGGGCCTATGTCAAGTCAGAGAAATATTTATGACTCTTCTGAGGACGTGTCTTACCCTCTGAACTGTTATGTCTTATGAACAACAAGCAAAGCAATCACTTGGGTTTTTTGCACATCTGAAGGATGGCAGCATATCACATATTCTACGTAAATTAAGTGATAAAGGTGGCATGCCTAACAATATTACATACTTTATAACAAAGATTTTACTGCTGGCTAGTTACAATTGCCTAAGATAATATCATTTGCTCTTATTATGCAGCAAAGCTTTGTGTCGCTTAGGAAACTTCGAAAGACATTTGCTCAAATTTTGGTGGGGTGTGTAATTTTGAAATTTTCCTCAATGATCGCTAGTCTTATTCTGCTAGTCTTCTGTTTTCTCAGAAAAAGGAAAAGAATTGCCTTCTTAATCTGTAATTTAGCGGAAACCGCTGTTCATTAGGAACTTAAATTTTCATATTTGTTTTTGGTGGGATTGAACATACCTGCTATGGAAGATGTTTAATATAAGATTTTGTATGTAGTCAGTGGAAGCCATCTTTGATATTTGTGCTTTTGGTTAAAAAATTATATCTTTTCCTTTAGCTGAAACAGTGTTTATAGTTCCTCCAGCAGTTTTTACTGGAAATGTGTTAGTTGACGGAATAGTGGAGTGCATATTTCATGCAGAGGTTAAAAATGAACATTAAAAGAATGAGAAACCTGTTTTAAACCATCCTGATGTATCTCCCAGGTATCCTTGAGAAACAGTTTGGGGGTTTTGGAGTCAATGACACATGAGCAGTAAAGGATTGCATCATTTTATAGAGTAAGGAGGAGAGGAGGTTTTCCTGGAAGCTAGAGAAGAACAATTGAAGCAGGAAGTAACTAGTTTCACAAGGGTTTGTGTGAAAGAGATAGGCAGTTGACAAGAGGAGGCAGAGAAAGGCAAGCATTTTCACTTTTGGGACAGCAGTTCTGACAGTGCAAGATGTTCAGTGTTCTACAGGTCTACAAAAAGGGGGTTTGTTGGTATTTTTTTTTTTTTTGGTGTGATGTCTTCAAGTTATATGCAGAGAAGTATTTGTGCTTTAGAATGTATGCATACCTTTAAATGTGTTCCCTGCTCTTAAGTGGGAATACATGCTGAGTAAATGTTTACCAATTTAAACATACCTATAATCACAGTTCTGTGATCTCAACACACAAAGTGAAATTATTATTATAGCCCTCAAATTCGAAAATATTAACTTGGTTCTATGGAAATTGCTTTTTTTACGTGTTCTCCTTTCTTTTTTCAGGTCGTTGTTAATCAGTGCCTGACATTGAGTTTGTAGTTTTGTAGCACAAAACCCAACCTAGACTGAATTGGGCTTTTTTACATCTGTAATTAATTTTTCTATAAATCTAGGAACGTAAAGACAGGGTTCATTTGTAGGTTGATAGATGTCACAGTTTTTGATTTTCCTTCTTCTCTTTGCCAGCACGAAACCCATGCCAGTTTTCCGTTTGACAAAGGTAATTGAGAACTTTTTTACCGAACACCCAGATACGTTTTCTTTGAGATGGGTGTTACACTGAGGCAAAATAACACTCACAGCGGTTTCCAGGCAGGATGCTGAAAGTTCCAGGGATTTACAACCAGGGTACTCGGCGTTTTGCTTCTGGGTGCGCCTGGAGCAGTGCAGCCCTGAGTGAAAGTCGCAGCTCTCCGGCAGCTGCCGACTGACCTGCGTGAGGTGAGTCAGTGACATCAAACCGGGTCTGCACCAATATCCTTCTTACAGCTGGTGCTTGCTTGGCACCCCTGGTGGAGTCTCAGCAGAGGATCAAGGCACCAGGTTGGTCTCCTTGTTTGATGTGCACTGGCAAGAGTTAGCTGAAAAACTTTTTTTTTTTTTTTCAGTTCCCTCGAAGAAACCATTTATTCTGGTTGAGTAGAAGGTAGTTTTCGCTGTTGACACGTGGTCATCATGACTTTCTGAGTATTCATACATAGAATTTGCAAGTGGAGCAACAGTCAAAGATCAAGAGCAAGTGTTATTATATGTACATAAAAAAATGCTGTAGCACCATCAGAGCATAATCATACATTTCTGTGAAATTACTTGAATGATTGATGTCACATCAGTGTCTGTGACAATGGAGAAAAATTAGATGAGAGAAAAGAGTCTGTTTGTTTTGTAGGAGCTATGTTCGTGCTTTAATTTTTTTTCTGTGTTTATCCCTCTCAACTCAGTAAAATCAAAAATAAGTATTTTTATAAAGGGCTGTAAAAAACAGAGATTAACTGGAATCTGTAGAACCTGAAATACTTCAGGAGACTTTGAACTCTTTCTCATTCTGCTCTTTCATACAGTTGAGAGGTGTGGATGGAGTGCTGTCTATCAGAATTACTATCCTATGTGTCATGGTATAGCATAATAAAATACCATGTCATGGCCTAGACAAAGGGCCCTGAACCCAATGCTCTGTTTGTTTTCCAACTGTGTTATTTTCCAAGAATTCTGCAAGCTTTTGAAGTTGCTGTGCAAGAAAATCTATTAAGGCCCCAACAACATATGTAGCAGCTGAAGTAACTTTTTATTCTTCATAAAATGGGCTGTATTGTCCGTGTTCCCAGTGTTCTTTTAAAAACCTTGGATAATGTTTTCTTGTAGAATGTCAAGATTAATAAAGAGGGACTGAGCATGTTGAATATTTTGAGAAGTTACAGATTGCTTGTCTGTAGCAGTGGGGAGTTTATCAAACAATTACCATGCTATTACCCCATACACACACCCCCCAAATGGGAGCTAACGTGACAGGTATCTTCTGCTTTTTTACATCCTCAGACTGTAGTCTCTGGAATTGCATGGGTTTCTTCAAGTCAATAAATATTAAACCCTGCAAATTTTGTTTCTCCATTTATAAGGGAGGAGCTAAAAGCTCTTCGCAGTTGTTTCTAAAATATTCTGAATGTGTAAAGTGCTGTTCAAGTACTAAGTTTAAATATTTTCTCTTAAGCAAGAGAATTGGATTTAGTTTGATTGTAAATTTCAAAGATTGCCTAAAATGATTCAGTCTTGGTCTGGAATGCTTCATATGGTCTCTCTCCTCAGGCCTTTTTGAACTATAAGCTTGGCTGTGTTATTTGGTGTTTAGGGATGTTCCCTGCTTTTTCCACTGCTGGAAAAAAGTGCTGCTTTTGCAATATGTTAAGACAGAAAGGATAATAGATTTTCACCCTGGGTAAGTGTGGCCATGGGACATAAATCTTCTATTGCCCAAAGAAAACACCAGAAAAAGAAAGTGGGAAGAAGTCTGCATACCTGGGTTGAGCAGAAGGCATGTGACTCTAGGAAATAAACATTTTTTTTTTCAATGTAGTTTATTATTTAACAGTTTATCATTTATTATTAATTTGAGGTTATTCTGGAAAGTGAATTTACAGATGATGTAAATAAAAACCTGAAGGCAAAAGGAAGTTGAGGCTAAATTAAGAATTTGTAGAGAAAATCATGTGTGTAAGAGGGATTTTTTATTTGAACACAGGCATAAAGAGTGGTAGGCTCGGGAAGAGTTTTATTATGTTCTAAATAAGTGTTCTGAATGCTTGGTAAAGCATTTTACTTTAAATAAATGTGTCATGCTTATAATCTGATAGATTAGTCCTTGTCATCATTATCATCATTGTTACTATCCTATCAAAAAAAGAGTTGATATTTGTATTTCCTTTCGTAAGGTAATAAATCTTTCATAGTTTTGTACTTGGTGTGATTAATTGACGTGTATGAGATAGCCAAGATGCTTAAAATTATGTCTTCTATTCCAGAGAGAAGCAGGAATTCAGAGAACTGGCCTGAACATTGTGATATAGTCGTTATAAACTCATAAAAAGCGTCCGGTTTTAGTAAGGACTTACATTCACCAAGATGCCTTATATCCACTATTGGTACACACAATGCAGTGTATAACAAAACACCTTATCTACAGAAGCTGTAATTTCACACAGCTGAAAGTCTGACATCAAAATGTCAGCCTAATTATTTTTCAATCTCCAAAACACTTGCAAACTCCAGAACGTTTTCCAGCTGAAGCATCCCTCTACCAAAGAGTAAATTTCAATTTACTTCAAATATTCTTCTTTTTTTGATTAACTTTTTCCAGTCACAAAGGTTTGGCAGCCCACAGATCAAAAACTGTCCCAAACATCTTAGTTATCCACATACTTGTGACTATTTTAAAGAAATGTAATAAAATGTCTAGCAATAAATAGATATTGTTCAGAATAATTTTTCAGATATGTGGGTAACACAGTAGAGCACTAGTTCAGAGCTGCTGACACGGGTTACTGTCTACTGGGGAACCAGACAATGGCAATTTACCTTTTTTTTCTAGGTCTCGTTTATTTTCACATCCCACATATGGAATTTTAAAGTTCATTCATTTGCATGAGCCGTAAAGTTAGAAACACTGCCCAGCTGGAAAAAGTGCTACAGATTTTCAAGAAAATTCCTCTCATTATATTGAGGGGAAATACAATCTCAAAACTATAACTATATGGCTTAAATTGGTTTAAATATGTTAAGTGGATCATTGTGCTTTTCAGGAACTGTCAGTTCTTATTAAGCTGAGTAGTTGTATTCAGTTACGTGCTGGAGAGTAATCAATTCAAAATTGCATGTGTGATCATGATACCCCTCATGGAATTTGTTCATTCACACTGATTCCTGGGTTTTGTGCTACATTCGATAGGTGGATCGTTCTGCTCTAACGAGGAGAACATTGTGAGACTGAATGTTCTTCCATATGGTTGGACTTAAAATGTCTTCCTTTTGAAGGAGCTATTTCTTTCCACTGGAAGCAGTGGCTTCTTGGTAGTGACAGAAATATGTTGTGTTTTGCAAGCACTGCTTAAAAATGCAGCAACAGGTTGGCTAATCTTTTCAAATCTGTAAAATTCGTTGAGATTTTGAGAGACAGATAAAAGAAATTACGTAATTGTAAGCAAAAATCAGAAGTCCAGCTTTAGACACTGGGGCAATCATTGGATGCCTCAGAGATCACAGAATCACAGAATATCCTGAGTTGGAAGGTGCCCGCAAGGATCCTCAAAGTCCAGCTCCTGGCTCTGCACAGGACAGCCCCAAGAAACACACCCTGTACCTGAGAGCATTGTCCAAATGCTTCCTGAACTCTGTCAGGCTTGGGGCTGTGACCACTGCCCTGGGGAGCCTGTTCCAGTGCCCAGCCACCCTCAGTGCAGTTGGACACTGGAACATGTGGGGAAGCAGATTTGTCATCTTCTCCCTTGCCATGCCACTTTTCTGTCCCGTTATGGGAATGTTAAGCAAGAACCACTTTAAATCTAAGAAAGCACACTAAGCACAAAAGGACATGTAAAACTACTCTCCCCAGCGATTAGGTGCCTGAATCCAAACTACACTGAAGTGTTTTTACCTGCTTATGATCCAGTGCACCTCGTTTGGCCATCTATTTTTAAAATGGCAAATACCACCAAGAAGGTGTTTGTCCCATGGCAGCAACTTGGGATTTTTTTCCTGGTAGGTACGTATTAACCATGAGGTTGGTGCAGTTTTGCTCCATCTTGTCTGCTTCTCTAAGTCCAAGATCTGTTCCTTCTTTTTTTGCACTTTGTCCTCACTTGACTAAGGGCCTTGCTTAGCAGGGCAGGTACCTTGGTGGTCAGGGCGCTGCTGCTGAAAGGTGTCCCTTGAGTTCCTGCATACTGAAAAAATTAAATTTTAGTCAGGTTTCCATTTTTTTGAGATCAAGCAGGAAGGGAGTAAAGAGTTAAAGAAGCTTAAGTAGTCACCAAGGGGTGGTTTGGACCAGTTTTCGATGTTGACATATGAAAAGTACATGAACAATTACTTTGAGAATAGCCCTATTGCTTCTGAGGCAAGTTGAGCGCTATTATCTAAGTCCTGCAACGTGAGGGGGAGAGACTGTGTTGTTATAATTAAACTTGAGGCTATTTATTTGTTACTTTCTTACAGGAAACAGATTCAACCTCTTCTAGGACAGTTCAGCCAGTCAGAGGCTTTGTTAATCTCATCTGGGGTTGAGCCAGGCACTCTGGATGGAGTTCTCCTGGATGCCGGCTGTTCTTCTATGCAATTTGATACACCCGAAAGAGGTTTTTCCCTGCAGAAGGATGGACCTTTGGACATGAGGATGGATAGCGACAGGTACCTGATAATACAGTATTTCTTCTTGAAGCTCAAGAACTGGCTGCTCAACAAACCCTGTGTGTTTCATTTCCCCTTCAGCTGAAGAACTCTCATCATCAAACCACATATGATTTTGCACGAGTATACTTTCTTTCTTTTGCCAAAAAGCTTTTTCCCATCTCAGTGCTCAGCCCTGGTTATCATCTTTGGCTGCTTTGAAATAAGAGCAAAGTTCCCGTGATGAGTAATGTTTTCGTTAACGGTACCATTGAATTTCAACATTTTTGGAGTGTATGGTGGACAGTCACAGGGACTTCTCCCTTGCAGAGGCCTGTTATTTCCACGGTTTCTCAGCCTGCACTTGATCTACAGGCTCACAAGGTCTTACTGCAGTCCCTTTCCTTTCCTGCCTCACTTACGATTTGTGGATACTTCGCTTGAACAGTTTCAGTTGCTTCCTCAGGAAAGGGGCAACGTCCTTCTTTTGTGCAGTGATCATCTGACCCAAGGAATGTGATATAAAATAAATAAATAAGGTCCTATCTGTTATATCTGCCATTTTAAATCAGATCGCTACATTGCTTTGAACACGGTAGTTTAATGTTGTCTTCCATGCCCATAGATTTGTTGTAAGCTTCCCTTAGCAAAATCATAAGCTTCCTTTCACATTGTGTAGGAGGCACACTGGGTTTACTTAACTGCCAAATTAAAGATTACTGAATAAACCACCCGTGTTTAAATTATTTGGACTGGTGTTTAGTACTTTCAAGAGCGTGAAAATCAGTGGTGGAATGATAATTTCTACTTACGGGGTGGTTGTCATCTTCAAACAACCTGATGTGTTTCTGAAGCATTTTGCTTTTTACATGGAGCAGCCAAAGATCTCTCTTGTAGAGATGATGGCTGTTATTGCATGACGCAATACTGGGAGAATGACAGGGGGTTTTTTTGGTGTTTTGATGGACCTGGAGTCTTTAGAAATGCCGTTTGCTTTTTCATTGCTCACAGAGAGCCAATGGGGAAGCCTCAATTTCTGAAGAATTGGCTTACCACAGTGATGTTATGTCTTAACACAGCAGATTTCCCGATACTTGCTTTTTCTGGTTTTGTGCAAAATGCTCCCGTGATCCTCCTGGGATTCAGTCCTCAGATTTCAAGAATCTCAACTCCGGGCTTCAATATGAGCCTGATGCATCATGAGAAAACATACATTGAACAAGGGCATAAGAACAAAGGATACCTGAGACATAACAAAAGCCTTACACTGTGGTTGTTGCTATGATACTACTTGCCTCTTAAGTTTTGTTATCTTTTGTAAGGTACTGCAGGGGACTTAAAAAATGCCTGAAAAATTTTCTGCTAATTCACGTCTTTTTAGAAGAGAATTTATTAAGTAGTTTGTATGTTTTCTCTGATTAGCAAACGCATAAATGATGTTCATAAAATACCTTGGAACTATTTCAATGGCAAAGTTAGAGAGATTTCCTTGTAAAGATGTGAGGATTATACTGTTTAAATTGCAGTAATTCCTAATAGGTCATTTCTATTATCTCAGAACAGTATTTGGATATAAATTCTTATGCCTTTTGGTGAAAAGTAAGATTTAATTATTTTCATTAGCAATTGTTTTCGTAGCAGGAGATGGGAAAGAAGAGATCCTTGAAATCATTTCTGACTAGAAAACAACATACAATGCAAGGTGACTAAAATGAACCCCTAAGAGGCAAGTTTGTATTCTAAAGCTGGCTGAAGAAAAAGGTCACACAGCATTTCCATCTTAGCACGATACCGAAATATTCTTGTCGCCTTATTAAGCACAGTTTATGCTCATACTTAGAAGTTAAAGCTGTTCTAATTGAAGTTAAGGAGCAAACTCCATTTAGAGTGGCACGAAAAGGGGATTTAAAAGGGGCCAGCTGTTTTCACAGGGTTGCCATCTCCCGTTTGAACACCTCAAAGGCACTTGTGTGCAGCGTGTGTGTGTGTGTGTGTGTGTTTGACTCTATGTCTCAGCGCTGTGAAGCCTCACCTCTTGTCAATGAAAGCTGACGTCAGTGAACTAATTGGCTCCTCTCGTGCGTAGGTGCCCTGGCATGCCCACTGCTGCTGATGTTGTGAACGCCTTAGATCGACAGGCGCTTGCGTCCGTCCTCAGAGCGTACGGGGAGGAGAGGCACGCCAAGAAAATCGCTTCAGCCATCGTTCAGGCACGCAGCATATACCCCATCACCAGAACCCAGCAGCTTGCAAGCATTGTTGCAGGTACCCTCATTAATTCTTCGCAGCGGCCGAGGAGGAAAGAAAAAAAAAAAAAAAAAAATAATCCCCCAAGCCCCAAGNNAAAATTAATCCCCCAAGTCCCAGAGGGATCTATTTGTACTTGAAATCAAGCAGGATCTAATCCTGCCTGTTCTGCTCTGATGTCAGCTCTCTTTTTCTTTCTTTTTTTTTTTTTTTCTTTTTTTTTAAGCTCCCATTTTTTGTATTGTAGTTTGACAATTAGTTTAATAATAGATTTTACATGAAGTGATCTATCATTTTGCCGACGAAGTTGAACCACAGAATGACAGCAGCCCAGGGAATTCTTCATCCTGTCTGTTGATAAACCTTCAAATATTAGATATGTCATACCTCCTTTAGCATTAAATTTCTGCACTCTAATATTTTGAGGGGAGGTACCAAGGCAGTTTCCAATTATGAGTGAAAATCAGGTGATTTCTGTCTTTTTAAAGGATCAGAAAGCACAAAGTGAAGCAATACATGGCTTGCTTCACCTTGTGCATGCCAACTAGATCAGCCTGAAGCGACTGTTGAAACACTCCATCTTACTTGCTCCTCACTGTAAACAACTTGAAGAAAATGCAGTTAGGCAGGAGCAGTGCTTACATCAAGAATCTTTACGTTTGCGTTCTCAAGTGAAAATTTTTCAAGGAAAATCCTGTTCGTTAACACTCTAATGTCATGATGTTTTTATTTTTTTAACCAATTAATGAAAATCACTGGATCTCATCACAAATAAGTCTGAACTGCTGACTTTGAATAGAGACCTTCGAAATGATGATCCAAATTTGACGTTTGCCAAAGAACAGTGTAAAATATTTTATGAGTATCCTGAAGAGTCCTAAAAAATGTACTGTATTCTTAAAAATTAGTATTACTTAAATTGGAAGTTTAAGGCACTTAATGACCGACAAATTAAAAGGTTTGGATTTGTAGAAGTCAGGGTACTTTAACAAAATGTCCAGTCAACTGAGTCCGAAAGTTTAGGTGATATGATAAAAGGACCCGAAGACACTGCTGTAAATACAGTAAATATGAGGAGCAAGCAATTTTAAAAAAAATCAAAGAGATAAAACAGTATGAGTCTTTTATAAAACTTGTATTTTTAATATCATCATATATAATTTCAGTAATAATTTCAGGCTTTATCATATGTATCTCATGCTATTTTGAAAAACTCTTGATTAAGAGAGCTTACTGCTATTGAGATTGAAGCAACCAGGTTGCTGTGTTACAGATGTTGTGTGTTATATGTTGTAAACAAGCAACTCAGTAACTTCTGAAACTAGTGTATAAAAGACAGTGATTGAAGATCCCTTCATGTTTAATGTGCTGCATGTGAGTCATCACTTAATGGTCACTTTCTGTGACAATGAGAAGGATTTTTTTGTTCTCATTTTGAATTCTCTGCTATATTTGAAGAGCTTCCTGATACATTAGTCATGTATGCATCAGGTAGTGTACATGCCAGAAACAGTGAATCCAGCACACATCTGCCAAGACAATAAACATATGTGTTTTGTCTGCTTTTTTTGGAGCATGTAAGTCGTTGTAGTAACTTTAGGGCTGTTACACTGATCCCTGTTTGCACAGAACATCTTCCAAATCTAGTTTGATTCATCCAGTAAAGGAGCATAATGGTGGTTGTATCTGGTTTTGAACTGATTATACCTTAACAAAATTTTTGGTAACTGTAATGTATTTCGATTAATTTCATCTATCATCCATATATATTCTTATGTGAAATTATGTCTGTTAAGTTAGTGACATAAACAGGAGCTAAAGGGCCAGAGACCACAGCTACAGGAACCTCTCAGTGGCACAGCCCAAAAAAACCCTGACTAATTCAGGACTTTACCAGAATAAAATTTGTGACCTATTAGTTAAATGTCATGTCCTTTAAAAAATAAAATATTAATTAGAATGATGAAATCTTGCATTTTTGATTTTGCAGATTCTATACAAGCCTGGTTGTCTTCCAGAACAGGGTCACTATTTTTGCCTGTATAGGAACAAGCAGATCCTATATATCTATCCGGTGAAGCTGGCTGTTTGTGTCTTTTTCTCTGCTGGTGTCAGAATCTGATATTTATGTATTGTCCATATTTCTTTCATGTTATTAATTACTGTGGCTTCAGATTTTCTAGAGCTCCCGAGTTTTCTCTTAAGATCCAGCTGATAACCAGAATCACAGTGAATCTAGATTTGGACTAACCTGAAATTGGAAAATTTAATTTCTTTTTATAGAATGCTAGGCTTCTGGTCTTTCCTTCCCCCCCCCCCCCCAAAAGGTTAGAACAGGTATTGGTGTTGCTAATTGATTGGGAGATAAAAGTGAAGGATCTAATTAAGAAAACCCCCAAAACAGCCATACAAAACAGCTGCACAACACTCACAGAGCAATCAGATATTTCTAAAGTTTGTATTGGCAAGAGCTCTACTTGTAAGATATAGCTGTGCAAAATATATAAATAGATATGTATGTCAAGATTGACTACAACAATCCAAGTGATTTCTTGCTCTCCTGTGTTCCAATTAAGGAAAGTAATTCTTTCTATATCTTGACATAACCCCTGAAAATTCCTTCTCTATCTACATCATATGCCTGTGCATAAGGACCTGACAAAAAAAAATAAATTAGAGGTTTGGCTTTTTAAAAAATTTTTCTAAATGCTCTCTGAAAAGCTTCTGGTCCATTTGAATAAGAAGATCTCTGCGAGCTGAGGAGTCTGCAGTTCACACGTGGCAGAGGAGGAGTTTTCTGTTGGGTCACGTGAGCGGCACCTCTTCTGCAGCGCAGTCGAGCTCCGCTCGCTCTTTATGATTTTCACAAAGCTCTCTGCAGCGCTGAGCACTCTGTAAATACTCAAGATCAGTGGTTCTCCACCCGAGGGCAGCGAATCGACGTGTGGAAGTTGATTGTGAAGGACTTGCTGAGGTCTTTTGTTGTACCTCACTGAGGTGTTTGAAAACAATCGGTTTAACTCCGCGTGCAGAAAAACTTTAAAAATTATAAAATTTTTAGAATGTAATTTTGATGTGCTTTTCCTGTACAACCGATGATCTATTTTGGTTTCTTTTCAGTGGGCAACATACCTTGTTATCTAATAATTGTTGTCCAGAATTTAATTTTTCTGACCGTTATTTAGATACATAATCTATTAACAGATCATTTTGAGTTCGTGTCATCGTTTGGCCTTAGCTTGAAAGGAATTCATCATGAGATAGCAGAGACATTTGAGAAGTTTAAAAAGAACTTTAATGTTTAAAGTCAGTCTCATTCAGACTGGTTCACATTTATAGACTTTAATTATCAGTTTGGAATGTGTAATATTGCCTGAATTTCAGATGGGTGAGAATTAACACTGTACTGAGGGAGCCCAGACAAAAGGACATTAGTTGCGTCACAGAAACTTATTAAATGCAATTCTAATTCAACAGGAGAATTCCTGCAAACAGGTGCACGATCTGAATTAATTTTTAAACTCTCCCACTCTCATACACTCTGGGGACTTTAATAGTTCATATTGACAGGCACAGCACGTTGCTAATTTCATTCACAAGCTTTTAAAATTTCAATACATTTCAACATGTGAATCTATTAGATTTTTAAAAGTGTAAGTATCATCAGGGCATCCTAAAACAAAAAATGATAATTTCTCTCACTGGGATTTCAAGCCAGTCATCTTAGCCAGAAGCGTGGTGTTTTTATGAATGAAATTCATTTTGCAAACTTCCCATACAGATTTTTTTTTTATTTAATGTTTTTGTACATTGTACAACCAGTTACCAGGAAGGATTTTCTTTTAGTGTCTTGGTAATTGGAGGGGGCTGGGTGAGAGATATTATGCCTTAGCAGAAAGCATAAATAGTTTTTCATTTGACTATACCAGAGCAGTAAGAGTGATAAGGAAATTGCTCACCCATGGAACATAGATCAAAATCTGCTGCCTTTACTAAAAAGATGAAGGCCAGAGTGTCAGGAATAACTACCACAGATTACATTTATTAGTTAATCCCGGTCTCTGACGACAGACCAGTAAGTCTTTGAACTTGTAAATAGTTTGATTTTGTTTTTAGTTTGGAGGATTTTCACTACATAAAGGTGCAAAGTGACTGAATTTCTTTACCAATTTCCTGAATATTAGTATTCTCCACTGTTAAATATGATGTGCAGTGCTCTTTGTGCGTGTTCAACTGAGGCATGTAAGGTTGTATGATACTTGCTGGATATATCTGGGTTTAAATTTATTTTTTTTTCAGTGTGTGATAAATTAACTCACAGTAATAAGTTAATACCACAGTTAATTGTCATAGAATATTATTGCAGGAAGACATTGCACTGAACAGCCATGGCAGGATGAGTGGAAGAACCTTCCAAAGACCTTTTAGTATCCCAGTTGTGCTGGTAGCCTCAGTATCACTCTTTTGTTTATCTATTCAATATTTCAATTGCAAAATAGTGGTGTTTGTGCCCAGACTGATGGAAATCAGCGTCCTGTGTCCATTTAACGCTTTTACAAAACCCTTTGAAGTAGGGCATAGAATCATAGAATGCTTTGGGTTGGAAGGGACCTTAAAGGTCATCAAGTTCCAGCCCCCACTCCACGGGCAGGCAGGGACACCTCTCACTAGATCAGGTTGCTTAAAGCCCCATCCAGCCTGGCCTTCACATTTCCAGGAGTGGGGCATCCACAGCTTCTCTGGGCAACCTGTTCCAGTGCCATGTTCACAGTGAAGAATTTCTTCCTGATATCTAATCTAAAGCTACTCTCAGTTTAAGCCATTCCTCCTTGTCCTATCACTTCGTGCCCTTGTAAAAAGTCCCTCTCCAGCTCTCCTGTAACCCCCTTTGGGTACTGGAAAACTGCTGGAAGGTCACCCTGGAGCCTTCTCTTCTCCAGGCAGAACAACCCCAACTCTTTCAGCCTGTCTTCATACGAGAGGTGCTCCAGCCCTCTGAGCATCTTCCTGGCCTCCTCTGGACATGCTCCAGCAGGCCCATGTCCCCAGAGCTGGGTGCAGTGCTCCAGATGGGATCTCACCAGAGCAGAGCAAAGGGGCAAAATTCCCTCCCTCCACCTGCTGCCCACCGTGCTTTGGATGCAGGCCAGGACACATTTGACTTTTTGGGCTGAGTGCACATTGCCAGGTCATGTCAAACTTCTCATCCACCAACATGCCCAAGTCTTTCCCCCTCAGGGCTACTCTCAATCCATTCTCTGCCCTTTATTTGTGCTTGGGTTGGCTCCAACCCAAGTGCACGACCTTGCTCTTGGCCTTGTTGAACTTCATGAGGCTTTCACGGACCCATCTCAAGCCTGGCAAGGTCCATCCAGGTGTCATTCCTTCACTCCAGCATGTCAACCACTGCACACAGCTGGGTGGTGGTGTCAAACTTGCTGAGACTACACTCAATCCCACTGTCCATGTGACCACCAGAGGTGTTAAACACTGCCAGTCCCTGCCCTGACCCCCCGAGGAATGCCTCTGATCACCAGTCTCCACTTGGATATGGAGACACTGACTGCAACTCTTCTCAGTGCGACCATCCAGCCAATTTCTTATCCATCAGGGGGTCTATCTGTCAAATCCGTGTCTCTCCAGTTTAGAGACAAGGATGTCGTAGATCTCCGTATCATTCTTGTTTTTTTTTCAGATGAGTAAAAGATACTTTGCTGACATAGGAGGTAAAACTCTCAGTATTTTGCTAAAATTCCTGAGAGACTGACTGTGGAAATTTAAACAGAGGATCTCGTTGTAGATTTCTGTTTCTATGGTTAGGTCCCAATCAAGAAGCACTGTCAGTTTTGTACCTAAATTACATGCTGTACTCTTGTGGGTTAGCTCCATTTTTATCTGTGATACTTTTGGAAGCTAAAATAGTCTTGGAATATCAGAAATGGATCATCCCCAGAAAACCAGCAGTATTTTTAGAAAATACTTAGACTGCTAAAATATGGTGGTTAAAAATTCTGGATCTGCTTTGAGAGGTGAACACCAGCTCTGGGTAGTATCAGTCCAAAACTGAATGTATAAAACCGATGCTCTTCAAGTCGCGACTATAAATTGTTCAGGAAGGGGCAGGATCAGTACAGGTAGAATCAGAAAAACAGTCCTTGTTTTCTAACCCACTAGCTTGGTAACAGCCAGTCTTTTGTAAAGGTAACAGTGCCTTTTCGTTGCAGTTAAACCTGTTTTTGCAGACTGAACGTGGCAGGAGTGGTCTTTTAAACCTTCTTGTTTCGTGTAATAGTTGTTCAGGAGTTCTGAGCATACCACTAGTTTTTGTAGCTGTTATTTGACCCTTTAAAGAAAGTTGTGTTTATTTTGCTTAGCGCAGCATTCCTTTATGTTACGCGTTGAGAAACAGTTTTCATCACACACAACTGGCAGTCAGTGGATGTTTTGAGGGTTCCATTTCCAAAGACTCTATTTATAGGTTTGTAAAGAAATATGAAAACAGATACTGTGTGTGTTAGTGCAAGCTTAGTGTCAGTTGGTTTCTGGGGACACCTTACTTTTTGGGATTTTGAGTTCTCTTTTGAGTTTAGCTCTCTTGTGAAAATGGGCTTTGTGACTCCTACTTGAGAGTATATATTCATTTTATGATTTATAGGAGATATAGAAGGTTATGTCCTCAAAGACAGGAATTATATTAACTAGCTAGTGCAACTTTTCCAGAGTTTGTAAATGATGGAGAAGCCTATCTCCCACAGGTAACATCTGTTTACTCTGTTTTGTGAAACAGTTTAAAGCCACAAATTCCCATGCAGTACTTTGTTGGGAGAAGCTGATCCTGTTCCCACTTTCTATCTCAGAGGATTCAGACTATAAGAATAGGAAGCAGCCACAGCTACAGTGGATCTCTTCAGTGCCTTTAGGAGCTGTTAGTGTTGAAATCAGAGGGGGTGGGGAATGTAGTTGGGAAAATCAAGTATGCAGAGGCATATCTGAGATACAATGCCTACATGATAACAACTTTGTTAAAGACTGAATTTTTCAATCCCATTATTATCCTGTCCCTTTGCTGCACACTAAGATCACTTGTGTTTTTGTGATACCAAACGCTTATGCTTCCTGACATCAGTAAGCCTTACCTTTAAAACTCTCAAGAATTCCACTAATAAATTATTTTGTGCCAACATACTATGATATCTCTATTAATTTTTTTCAATCACCTGTGTAAATGTGAATTTAGACAACTAGCTGCAGATGTACAATGTTCCCTTCTTTACTCCACCCTGTAGAATATCAATTACTTGATTATGAACTGCATTTATTTGCTTCACTATGTTGTAGCTAAGCATTGACACAACATTTAATACATATATACCAGCTGTATTGTCTTGTCTTTAATGGGCCCTCTTGTTTGCAAAAATAATTCTTTCAGTTATATTCTGGCATTATTCATTCAATTTATCTTTACATAATAGATTATAAATTTACTCAGCTTTCGCAGGTCTTGTAAGATTTTTGCACTTCAGTCCCTCTGATCCATCAAATCAGGTTTCTCTAGCTTTTTGCTCTGTACTCATGCAATGAAAGTTCAAGCCTAAAATCTATTAAATATTGATATATTAAAGTTTCTATCAAAATTTCAGTCTCTACAGAGACTTGTATAACTCATAGGAATTTTGGGGAAGACGGAGTTTTGTGCATCTAATAAAAAATGTTTAATCTGGTGATTTTTCATCTGACAAATCCATACCTGGACACATTCTGCTGTATAGGCATGAGAAAAATGCGACAGCATCAGCTGCATGTGCTAAAGTTCTCAAGGTATTTTTGTGAACATTTGAAGAAACACAGGAGTAGTGGTCAGCAATTATTATTCTCAAGCAAGGATACCTTAAAAGTTCAGCTTTAAGTAATTCATTGAAATATAGTTATTACCAGGTAGACATTGTCTTTGCTTATCTCTGCCTGTGAAGAAATGCATGATTATCTAGAAGGCAACAGTTAAAATTGTGTCCATCGTGTATTAAATTTTTTTTCCTTAAAAGCGTGACACAACCACAAATACTGAACTGACACTGATTACTCTCGGCTGTAAGGTGAGACTTATCCAGCCCATCTTCTTTTTTAACTTGTCTTGGTTTCAGCCAAGTTGTGATGCATTTGGAGAAGCAATTTCTATAAAGGATTCTAGGGAAAAAAACCCCAACGCTTAACCATAAGCCAGCATGTTTTAACAGGGTTTGCATTCAGAGATGTGAATTCTAAGTAGAAGACAAATGTATAGCACAAAGAAGGGAGCTCACTACTCAGAGTTCTGTTTTAAGTATGCTCTTCTTTAAAGTCATCCTGCATGCGTGGATTAATGTCAAGACGTAGAAATAGTAAGATACTAACCTTTTAAAATTTCTGACAGGTGCTTTTCCACCATCAGCACTGTATGCCCGGAAGGATTTGCTTCAGAGACCTGCACATATTGCTACCAAAACTTTCCAAGGCCTGCGAATATTTGTCAATGATGAGCTCCATGAACTCTTCATAGGACTGAAGACAGCTGAGAAGTTTCTAAAACCTGGAGGTCGCCTTGTAGCCCTCTCCTTTCATTCACTAGAAGATCGTATTATCAAACGTTTTCTTCGTGGCATAGACATGACAGAAAAGTACAATCTTAGCTCAAGGCAGAAGATAAGACAGGCTCTGAAAAACTCCTCCAGAAAAGAAGATACACAAGAATCTCCCCATGGAAAATCCAACTCCAAGTGGATTTTTATACAGAAAAAAGTTCTCACACCCCAGGCCAAGGATATTCAAACAAACCCAAGGGGAAGGTCGGCCAAGCTAAGAGCTGCTATTAAGGTCTAAACCAAAATATATGATCAGATAATTGTATAATTTCCTTTACTTTTGTTTTCTAGAAGGCTACCTGGACAGGTAGTATCAAACCAAAAAAATAAAATGACGGCTGTTAGAAACCATTTCTTTCTTACCTTTGTGTCCCTTTTAATTAGGATGTAGTATAGAGCCTCAAAATGCAAAATAGATGAATATCAGTGGGTGTCACTAATTGTAAAAAAATAAACATATCTTTTTTTAAAAGAGCATCAAACGTAAAGTTTGTAAGACTTGCAGGTTTGGTGTATTTGTAGTATTCCCTTTAGATTACATTCCAAACCCCGACATTAACTGCCTAAATTCAGTAACTAATTGAGACAGACACATATTTATGGGGGTGGGTTTTACACACCTAATTCAGAGGTCTGGTTCAGTCTAGAGTAAGTTTAAAGTAAGCTAAGAATTCATGATATATGTGTCTCTGTATCCCAACTGACTTGTTGCATGAATGCCTATGGGACAAGAGCCAGTTCTGACATAAAGTGACATCAGGATGTCATGTTCTATCCAGGAATTTGTAAATGGGCTTTTCTGAGTGATCACCTGGTTGTTTAATGATTAAGAATTCTAAATAATAAATTTATCTTGGGGAAAAAAAGACACTTAGAAGACCACTGTTGGCACTTGGACAATGCAATCAAGCAGTCAAATTTGTACTTGATCATCTGAATTTCTTCCTGTAACCACAACCTCTGTCCATAGAACCGGTGCTACTTTTAGGTGCTGGTGGAATTATAATAAACCTATCAAAAGAGGGGGGTTTTGTGGGTCTTATGAAGTATTCTTGTTTACTGTTGATCGTTTATTAAGAGGTTCTACTTAGGTAAGTATTGAATTATTTTAGAAAAGGCCGACTCTAACACCAGCTTTCAACTTGGGTTCTATACTAGGTAGTAGAACATGTAACATAATTTCTTTTTTTAGTAAGTTAATATGAGTTAAATTTAGCTTTGGGTTTATATTTTTTTATAAGACCATTGGTTTGCTAGTTTTAGGTGCTAAAAAATAAATGGAAAATAGTATAAGCTTCAAATTCTTTGACCTCTGACTTCTTCAGGAAAAAGTAATTAATTTGAATAATCAAATTGGTACCAGGATTTCATTTGTGGTGAGTCTGAAACTTGGTTGGTAGAATAAAAAAAATGCAATTTCTGGCTCAGCTACATGACTTCTACACCAGCTTCTGAAAGATAACTGCCTGGATTATTTTGGACTTGATTTTCATCAAACATCCTCTATATGTCAGTGGAAATTATTACTTCACAGGAATTTTTTGGGTCAGATTGACACAAACAAGTTGAAATTCAGGTTCGCTGTCTGTAACATACAATATATTGAAATAGCTGAGTATTGTTTAATTCCTTGGTAAAGCTAAGTCCTATAATGTATTCTCAGGTGCAGCTGATAACATCTATCCCTAATCTGAAATAGAAGTTGAATGATGATGGGCATTTTATACTCTTCTGAAATTTCAGTATTTCCCCACTAGTTTCATTATACGTGCTATTAAATATTAAATAAAACATTCCGCTTCAAATAATATTACTTACTGTTGTCATCCTTGAGACAACAGCCTGTACCCTAAATAGGCCTTTTTTTCATCCAAACATTAAATATAAAGAGCTAATGTTATTTTTAGCTAAGATTTCATACTGAGGTGTATTTCAGTTGTAGATTTGAAAAATTGTGCCTCCAGCACGGGCTCAGAAGAGTTGTGGTGCCTTGCTGTGCGTTGTTCAGGAACACGCTTTGGGAAAAGACCACCCGGTTGTAGCAGAAGTTGAGCGTTAGTATATCGGGCATCATATGAAAGTATTAAAAATTCCTTATGCTTAAAACGATGTTTAAAACGCACACTTCTCACATCTAAATTCAAAAGCACCGTTTCTCATGATAATTCAACTACTGTATTAGCAGGTGGTGTAAATACACTCCCTGGGTTAGGGGAAGTAGGAGGCTTTGCTTTGCCTTTAGGTTGGAGTGGCACAGCCTTGGCAGTGCATCCTTTGTTGAGCCTTTCTCTTTAGAGGGTCTGTTTCTCTCAGGTTCTCCTCACCTTCAGCTTTAAACCTGAGGTATGCAGAGTCCTGGAATTTTAAACCTCTCCTTGCCTGAGAAAAAAAAATGTGGTTTCCCAGAAAAACCACTGGTTGTAGTTGGTCAAAGTATTCTTTTATCTTGTACCATTTAATTTAATTTCATTTCATTTCATAAAAAAAAGAGGGAGTTTTTACACAGGCATGCAGTGATAGGGACAAGGGGGAATGGTTTTAAACTAAAAGAGGAGAGATTTAAATTAGATGTTAGGAATTCTTTACTCAGAGGCACTGGAACAGAGAAGCTGTGGCTGACCCATCCCTGGAAGTGTTCAAGGCCAGGTTGGACGGGGCTTGGAGCAGCCTGGGCTAGTGGAAGGTGTCCCTGCCCATGGCAGGGCGTTTGGGAATTATTCCAACCCAAATCCTTCTGTGATTCTATGATTTAGCAAGCGACATTATGTTATGTGAAGGGTATCAGGTCTTTATCTTCTTACCAGGACACATGTCTACACAGTGCATCTTAAATTTTTCTAATGTGACATATGTGAAATGTTACTAAACTAAACTTTTTTTTTTCCTCCATAATAAAAAGCTGTATTTATGAAAGAGGTGGTATCTGGTAGAAAATTACTCGTGCTGAAAACCAGCTCGTGCTGTCAGGGTACAGGTTGTGTAGCATTTCTAAAAACTTCCGTTCAACTTGAGCGATGTACATTTTAATGCAGCCAAATGCAAGATTATCTGTCAAAGAAGGGAAAAAAAAAAAGAAAAAAAGATTGTAGGCCCTGTTTGCAGGGAATATGGCAATAATATGGTGCTGTACACAATGGGATGGGTAGAAACATCCAATATGTGAAATAATCGTAGAGAATGTCAAGCGGTAGTTATGGCGAGACAGTGGTGTTGGCAAACAATATGTGCATGAGAGCATGTTGCTAAAGAGTGTATCTTTCCATGTTACTAGTTTAGAAGGCTGTGGGAAAATTTTAAGAAGGATAAAAGCCAGCTATAAGACTATTTGCATGCATTGTACACATACTTTCTATTGAAATTACTAGACAGTGGGACTTAATGAGTTAATCCAGGTGAAGTAAAAAATTGATAAAGCTGTCAGAAGTACCTGCCTGGTAAAGAGATTTGCATAGAATAATTATTTGCAAATGAGACACACTTATGCTGTGAATAAAGTATTTATAGTAAAAAAAAGAGTACTTTTTTAAAACATAATTTTACAGTTTAGGCACAATTAGCTGCATTTATAGCCCACGAGAACCTACTGACACTTATTGCTTCCCTACTGCTTCTTTAAGAAAAATAATTAGTTTCATAGTTTCATAGTGCAAGTAATATAAGGAATTAATATCTCTTCAGTTTTGGTTTGGTTTGTTTTTTTGGTTTTTATGTGTGTGTATGTGTTTTGGGGTTTTTTGAGTTTTTTTTAACTTTTACAGTTGAGTGTTTTATCAGTAGTCTTTTACAGCCGCAGCTGCTGAGATTGCCACTTGACTTGAAAAAAATCCCGGTCTGAAACATCAGTCTTTATGTAAAGATGTGTGGAGGTATTTGATAGATGGAAGTTGGAAGGAGGGGATTCCTAACGTAGTACAAACAGGGAAAACGCTGACTTCAGGGAACAGCAGGAGCAAGCGGCTCTTCTAGTAGCAAGTGTTGTGTCAGATGTTTTGCATTCTGCTTCTGGAGTAGCATTTCCATGATTACGAATGATTCATTTAATTGCTCTAATATTTTTTTTGTGCTGGAGAAGACACGGTTTTAATTGGATGGTTTGTGCTCCCGAGCAGTGTAACAGCACAGTGAGAGGAGCTCTGCCCTGGGGAAAGGTGATGTGCAGGGGTGGGATGATTTCAGTAAGCAGCCTTAGATTGTTGCAGATTGTTGATGGTTTGATTAAATTTTAAAATAACTTAGTTGTTTTAAATAATCGGCCATGACTCACTGTTTTGAGTATCACTGTACGAAAGTACTGGTGAAAAGTGAGACAAATGTGAATAAACAGAGAAGTAATGAACTCGGAAGTTAATTTGTTGCTGCCCATCTTACTCAACATCTTTCCCTCTAGCAAGAGTAGGGAAGGGGTTCAGACCCGATTTTCTTACACCTCAAAATTTCTCCAGAAGAAGCCCTTCAGTAGGTTTAGGACCATTTATACCAGGGTTAAAACCAGCATTCAGCGGAGTATGGGAGTCAGTCTTTATATCCATACATTTATTTATTCATAAAGCACTTGCTTAAAACTAATCTGGAAGTTAGAAAAATATGAGAGTACATTTGTAAGTCTTTCAGAAATATAATCAAATGGGGAGGCCTTTTTACGCTGGAGTTATCCTGGAATTAAAGCAGGATTTTGTGGATTAAATAAGAGTGCAGTGCTACAGTGAATCTTTCAAATAATTTAAATGAATGTAGCGCAACCTCTTACCTTCTTACCTTCGCCAGCCTCTGTAGAAGATAGAAGAGAAAAATATGCTTAATTAAAAAGTAAGAAATAAGCAGTAAAGTTGAACAGTTTACAAAGAAATGTAATTTATGAGGTTGACATCCAATTTTAAAAAAATTCATATATGCAGTATTCTATTGCTTTTTCCATTTATTGTTTAATTTGGCCTGTAGCCATGAGAAAGCTCAGTCTCTGTACTGTAGAACATGGTTTCTAGTGCATAATCAGAGGTGACAGTGGGAAGGTATATATGCTTCTAAATCCAGCTCTGTGTATGTTTCCCTCTGTCTCCTTTGCAATTAGAATTGTGCTTATTTTTCTGGATTCCCCGTGAGCTTGTCCCAGATGAAGGAGCTTTTCCTTTTTGGAAAAGTGTAATACCTGCCCTTAGAACTTTATTAAAATCCATGCTGTTTAATACTTTTCTCCTGGACGTGTTTCACTGGTGACGTGCCCCGTGTTTCAGCGTTGCCATTGCATCCCTAGGACAGGAAAACAGGCAGATATTTGTTCCTGGAAAATCAAAGCTAAAAAACGGAGCGAGCGGTCAGTTGCCTGAATCTCTTCCTGCACCAACATAGCTGTCTTTACAAAAAAACTAAAGCTTTTTCATTGTACCTTGGTCTTCAGGCAAATCATATTCTCCCTGTTGCTTTTACAAGCCTAATTTGATTGATTGTAATGGTGAAAAGCAAGCTGGAGGGTTTTTTAAATTTATTTGTGTGGTCGCAAATTTAAAACCTGACGGCTTGTTTATAGGTGTCTTTTTGAAGAGGAAAACTGGAGATACAGCTCCCTCTGTCTGTCCTGGGAGTACCTCTGCTCTGGTCTCTGGAGTGCACCTGCAAATGATCGTAGGAACAGCAGGTTTATTGGCAACACGAAGGCACAGGATAAAAACACGGCAATAATTTGATTTACAGGTCAGTAGTTGTTTGAAATTAGGCTAACTGGGATCTTAAAAGAACAAAGGACAAATCGTGTTCTTGTCTGAAAATACTTCAATGAAGATACCTAATTCAAAAGGCAGAGAAACAAACTTGCTGAGTAGGTTTTTCAAATGTAAAACTCATTATTAGAATAAAATATATGTGTATAAAAATTCTGGCTATTCTTTAGTGCTCGTACAATTTAACAGACACAACAGTGGCAAATACACTTCATCTTCTTGACCTCCATTTAAACCAAAAAAAAAAAATTCTGTGCTGGTGGAAAAATCTGCATAAACATTAGGGAACATGACAGAAACTGGAATGAAAATAAATTACAATATATAAATCACATCTGAAAGCTCACACATGCTGGAATACCTGAGTAAAAACTTAGGTTTTAGTGTCCTCCACTGTTGTCTCTTCATGTGCCACATCACTTTGAGTCTGTGGATGTGATTCTGCTAAAGAAAATGTAGGCTGCCTGTGGTTTATATTTGCACTGAACATTTACTAGAACTCAGAATAAGTTTCTACTAGATTTATGATGTTATTAGAATTTCATATTAGCTGTAATTATACTAATGACATTAACGTAGCAACATAGCATTAACAAGGTTATATCACAAGTTAGTAACTATAAAAAAAAATCTTGAAGCATCATGATATAACTTGTACAGTACGATCCGTGGAAGCTTAGTAATCACTTAGTCATCAACAATTCAGGCTAGAAAAACTTCTTTTTTAATTTGAACTCTGTTTTAAGATCATTTCTCCACATCTTTCCTGTTTATATATATATATATATATTTTTTTTTTTTTTAATCAGAAGTAGTTCCACATGTAAGAACATCTCTTGTAGACTTTGCAAAGAACTGAAATAAGAAGTATTGACAGTCCTGGCTGATAAGTATCTGAAAATGAAGATATCATAAAAAGTGTTTTGTAATATAGTGCAAAAGTTACATTCTCAGGAGTAATGACACATGCATGCCTGTTACTACATGCACACTCTGAGAGCCTAATCTTGCAGCCTTTACTTATGGGCCCAGCTTTGTTCTGGAATTGTGGAATCACTGAGGTTGGAAAAGACCTTTCAGATTGTTGAGTCCAGCCATTAACCCAGCACTGCCAAGCCCACCATAAACCCTGTCCCTAAGTGCCACATCTACACACCTTTAAATGCCTCCAGGGATGGTGTTTCAACCACTTTCCTGGGCAACCTGTTCCAGTGCTTGGCAATGTGTACACTTCATTTGTAAAACGTTCTGGGTTTCGTGGTTGTGATGGACATTAAAATTGAAATCTTGGTAGGCAAGGAGAGCTGACGGAGCAGAGGTGACTTCAGTAGGCTGGTCTTGGGTCTCTGTGGAAGCAGAAAGCGCTTGACACTCTGCAAAACGAGGTCCACTGAGTATGGGGCAGTCCAGGCTGACTGCCAGCACTTGTGTGATAGTAACTAAATATGATAATGTGGAATGAAAACAGTTCTGGATGTGGAGGCGGATTCACTGGTGTATAGGACACAGCATTCCACAAATGCCTTAATAATGGTGGCAGTGGGTTTCAGTAGACTAAAGTTAGGAAAGTAACAATAAAAATCCTTAGAATTGAAGTTCTTTTTTTTTTTTTTTTTTTTTTTTACTGCCTCTCTTTGGGAGGGCAGGAGGGTGACAGAAAAATATGTGAGAGGAAAGGGTCTCTAGTGTTGCTGCCCCTATTAAAGGTAATAAAAAGTTTCCACTGCTTTAAAAAATGTGGGCTCGAGACCTGAACAGCACACATACTACAGTTATCACTGTTAATTAGGCTATTAAAAACCAGCAGGTGAAGTGAAATTATAAAATAGTATCATGGATTAATTAAATAAGCTCGGCAAATGCCCTGCCATGTAGTTGTACTGCATTTAATAGTATTCCAAAACTAAGGCAAGGAAGGCGTGGTGAGGGATTTGTCACACTACCCTTCACACCAGGACCCTGCCAATTTTTCGGGTGTACCTCCTCAGTAACAGCAGCGTTGGGCTGCACCCCACACACCTGGGCAGGAGCTGCTGTAGCCAATCTTGTGATCACTGACATTAAAATCTCAGCCTCCCCTTAAAATGCTCCAATAACTTACTTTTTAGAGCACTGACTTAATGCTTTATTAATAGATGTCTGGTTTGTTGGAAAAGAACATATCACAGGCTGAGCATAGGGGGGGTATTTGCTGCTTGATCTTTTTTTCCTCCGGGCAGGATGGCTATTGTTCTTTTAAAATTAAGTGAAACTTTCTTGGAGTCAGCAGCAGTCAACATTTGTCTGTGAGACAAAAAATAATTAATGAATTTAATTGCAGTGGCCATTAGACCTAATTGTATCCCAGTGGGAGCACAGCCCACCGTAAATACCACGTTTCCCAACAGTTCAGTAATGCAGAAGCATACTGAAAATACTCTTTCACAGTTTAGCCACTCCCATAATTACAGTTGGCAAATATTTTGACTTATTCAAGTTATAGCTTAGTTTTCAGGATTCTGCTTCGTTTGAGCACTTTCTGTATGTAAAATAAAAAGCTGCAAAGTACTTCATTTTCCTGAGCTAAGAAAACATGACACTTTTTTTTTTTAGGGTTTTTTGTTGTTTGTTTGTTTGGGTTTTTTTTTGTTTTTGTTTTTGTTTTTTTAGTTTTTAACTTTGATGAGGAAATAAAGATCTACCATAATTTCTCCTTTGAAATAATTAATTATTTGTATTAGGGATACAGAATTAATATTGGGTACCGAATAGGGCTTCTGATTATCATGTTCCCTCCTACACGGGGTGTCACCTGAACTGGCCTTACTCCCAGTCACTTCCTATAGCCTGCAGAATAACAGGCATTCCTCAGCATGTATTCACAGTTTGTTCCTCTTAATTTAACAGTGAGGCTGTATACATCCTGTGCTTAACTTAGGTTTTCTTTTCTCTAAGCAAAATCCACACTTGTAACTTTCCTAATTTTTGCGTATAAAAATTACGAAATATTTCCATGTTCAAGTCACTGCATCAGATTCAGCTCTGACAACACTCATTACTTTTGTCATAAATGATGCTCCAGGTTTTCCATGGGCATGAGAATATCAGCTTTCCCGAAACATTCAAGTTGAATTCCAGCCTTCATGGCTGCAGAGAAAACCATGCAAATTGGAGTCCCTTATCTTTTCCACAAGTATTTATGATAGTCAAGCATAATCTCCCATCGTTTTGCTTTCCCCCTTTCTGCTTCCTTCCTTTCAGCTTTCCTTTCCAGCCCCAACCCTCTCCCCTTCCCCCCGGGATAACCCTGTCATTTTTGGAGCCTTACTTCTGATTTTTGAGCCTTTTCAGTCCTTTCCCTTCTCCCTTTGCCACAGCGGGGCATGGACCGGCCTACAGGACGGGCTCTGTGCTCGTCACCTTGCTTTTGTGCCAGCGTCCTTTCGTGGCCCCGGTATGTACCCTCTCAATGACTGTTGGATGCCCTTAATTATCATTTTACGAGGAATTGTTGCATAACCATGCGAGGAAGTAAATGTGTGGAACACGTCTGGCTGTGCAATTACGCGCCTCGCTGCCGTGTGGGTGCCTGTTCCCTGCACAGATTACTGCCTCTGGTCCATTTGAGGTCCTCTTTGTTCCTCATCTATTTGCATAATTATCTTTTGTTGAGTGCTGTCTGCTGGAAAGTGACAATTCTAGTTGCTGTCTTAGGAGTATCACATCACTGTTTTTTTTTTTAAATTAATGCATGGAATTTGAGAACATAATAGAGTATTTATGGCTTCTCCCAACTGTCTTCCAAATTTGAGCCAAATCATTTGTAATAATTGGCTTATATCATTAGTATCTATGAATCCCAGCCATGACACCTTAAGGAGATGCATTGACACTGGTTTGAAGTGGAAGAAAAGGAGGCTTGTTGCTGCTTCCAGGTTAGTGTGTGATTTATCAGCTAATCAGATCATCTTCAACACACAGATTTTTGCTCTCTGAAGCGAAAAGCCTCTCAAACGTGAACCTCTACAAAGGCGTCCTTAAAAGGATTTCTTACACTTTATATCCTAGTAAGATTGTTGAATTGCACTCATGAATGAAAATGTTTATAAATACAGCTTTGTAATCGCAGTCTTTCCCAAGGAGCAACTTCCTTAGCCTTTTTACCCAGCTCAACACATTTCCAGAGGAGATTCCTGAGCGACAGGAGGCACCTTGCCAGAACAAGACTAACAGTGCTTCAGGGGCCTGGAGATTTGGGCTCCACAGCTTACTGGCTGCTCCTGCTGCCCCTAAAGCAATCCTGCATGACAAAGCAGCAAGATGTTTGAATGTGACTGGGTCTGGCTGTCGACTGAAGCCTGCAAGGACTGTTCAGTGATATTAAGAGCTGGAGGATACCTCTAGTGGTGCACGGTGTAATTGGTGATTGTGTAATTTAAAGTTGCCTTGGGTAATGATACAGGCTGAGGGTTATTACTGGATAAGGAGATTCATTTTGTCATTCTCAAAAAGAATAATGCACATGACTTCTCTTGGGCAGGTTAAATTGGAGAGGTATATCTTCTGCAATGGGGAGAAGTGTTTAATTTGAAAGATAGTTCTTTGGGAATATCACTTTCAGTGATTAAAGTCGAGATATAATTCAAATTGCCTGAGTCATGCTTCCATTTTTTTCCCCAAATTATGCTACACTGGTGGGCAGTTAGCAATTATACGGGATCTGTCCCAGTGTTAAATCCAGCAGCTTGAAATACTCAAAGACTTTAAAGTGTCATCAGGAGAAAAGTTGAGAAATGTTAGAATGTGTGACTAGTACCCGGTTGCTGCCTTTAATAATTATTATTAGCTCCATTTGCATTCACTGCAGCCACTGCTTCCTTTCCAAAATCCAAGGAGAAGGGAATTGTAGTCCACTGTGTGCCCTGACAGCTTTTCATGGGAAGATGGGACAATGGCAACGTTTTCCTTATCTCAGCAAAATGCAGAGGAAAGTTGTATGCAGTTTGAGATGCCTGAATGTTACATGAAAAGCTGTGGTTTCACTTAAAATAACTAAATAATATCTTGAGTGCACACAACCTGTAATTTCTTGATGTGAGTTTGTTTTAGTAACTGCTTTAGTAAAAACTGTGCCGATGAGTGTTTCTCCTGGAAACAAAAGCAGTTTAGTTAATGCAAAACTATTAAACCTTGTTGAAAAAAATTTATTAGCTTGACAGTGGCAATGTTGCCTTTGGGACAGAGAAACCACGTCTGTCACACTACCTTTTTCTTGAACATGCTGACTCTGTAGCAACTTGGGTTTCTTACCAGTGATGTTCTATTTAACAGTTGGCTGACTTTCAAGCATGTGCAACTGTCATTAAATGCCAATTCATGTTGTATCTTTAACTGTTTTCTTTGCAATTATCTTTCTGTAGCAATTATAGTAACTATCCTTCTTTCTAAAATTATTTGAAGTAGTGTTTGATGAGCAGCAGCGGAGCACACCAGTAAAGCAATATTAAAGTAATGCAGAGAAAGGTTGACAGGTAGAGTTTTGGCAAACACTATAGTTGGGCTTTGTGGGGTTTTTATGTCCAAGAAGGTTAAAGACAATTAGAAGCCTGTGCTTTTTCATGGGAAATGGCAGTGTAGCCAATCTCCATCAGAATGCCAACAGCTATTTGTCATTTCTTCTGAGTTTAATCTACTGGAGGATTCATCCTCTGTGACAGATGTCTGTAAATACACAAACCTATTGATCCAGGGCCCATTTTCTGCAGAAATGTTGCTGGCAAGGATGCTTATTTCTTCGGCACACTGAACGTACAACATGTTGCCTTATCTGTCTAGAGAGAAAAAAGATGAAACTTAAGAGGGTTTTGAAGCATTTCTGAATAGCAGGAGTTAATAGGCTGGGAGTGTATGCTTTTCTTACTACCCTCGCTTCTTTCCTCTCCTCTACGCTCATCAATAAATAAATAAGTTAATTAAAAAGCTGTTTCTAAGGGACAAAGTATAGATTCCTAAGACCTATCAAAACCTCAGTGAAAGATTTAGCCACTGGCCTAAAGAAATACAGAGGGTCATGGATGGATGAAAGCCCTCAGCTTTGCTGGGTTTTGTCACTATAATGAGATGCACAAGCTGCAGTAACAAATGAAGAGTCCATCTCCCTGCCAGAAGCTGTTCAGCCACTGGGCCATGGAAAGTCCTATTATGCAGAAAACATGACATGAAAATCCTATTTGCACAAATATTCAAATTTTCATTTATATATATTTAAACTCCGAATACTTTGGAAACGTTCCAGATCATCAGGATGCGTACGAAAAAAACATTCAAAATCTAATTAGATGCCCACAGGAGGTTCTTTATGATGTTCAACCAGCAGTTTATGAGATGTGTGTGCCTGCGTGCCGAAGCGAGCATGTTATTTAACATTTTAACAAATTATTTAATGCATTTTAGCGGGTTTTATTTTTATGGCCTCTCTTCTCTGCGCTGCAGGCCGCTCTGCTCGCCCAGGGCGTCCTCTCCTCCTCCTTGCTCGTCACCACTGAGGTCCTTCGCTGACATGACTGCTTGGGAGAGGTGCTGTCCTGAGCTTTCTGCCACGGACCAAGTTCAGACCTGTGCCGAGAGGTGTGGTGGTGCCAAGTGCTCCTTTTGTGAGGTTGCTGTGGATTGTCTGCTGTGCCTGAATGATGCGGGAGGTGTGTTGTTCTTCCAGCTCGGTGGGGTCTGGCACTTGCTGCTCTCCAGAGCTCGCTCACGGCTGGTGAGGGCTCTGCAAGGCACCAACCTCACTCTGCGTCCTCGACCGAAAGAGGAGGTGGAGAGCTTCCTTCAGTGCAGGGAGGACAAAGCAACATTCTGCTGGGAGTACCCAGTTCTGTTTGCAAAGTTCAAGCTGAACTCTGGTGGGTGTTTTGCTCCTAATTTTGGTTATCTGCAGGGAATCGATTAAAAACCTTTCTTGCGGTAAACGTAGGTCTTTGAAAGGGACCTGTGAAAAAGCCCTCATTTTTCTCTATCTCTGCAGCAATTAATAAATGAAGTGCTGGTATCTCCAAGTGTATCTTTGTTATATTCTGTGGTGTTTACAGCCAGAGTAAGTAGGTGCTCATATTCAAGTACAGCCCAACACTGTGGGTGGCTTTAAGGTAGCTGTCAGTATGCAACTGGCTACAGTGTTTCCCACAGTCCACAGCAATGGATTTTGTAAAGAGTAAATTAGAAAATTAAAAGAAAAAAAAAAATGTTTATTTGTTAACAAGCTTTACTGGCCTGAGAGTTAAAAATGCTCGAAAGTTTAAACTTTTTAAAAATATTTTCAGAAGAGATGTTTTTGTTGGTCATCCAGTCGGTCACTCAGGATGTTTAAGCCTATGCAATAAATAAAAAATAGCTGATGTGAACAGTTGTGGAGAAATCCTCACTATTGTTTTCACAGGAGTCAATACATACTCATTAATAGAAAAGTTTAATTTTGCCTGCTCAATTTCCTTTGAAAAAGAATATGTAAGAAGCAGTAGCAACCACAGAAGACAAAGAGTGGGAGATTAGTTCCTATTATTTTTTCTTTTTAATATGAACATGAACCCTACAGCTTTGTGATTCAGTTTCATAATTTCCTCCCATTTAACCTAAGTGGCTGTTTTGGGAAAGATTCCTTTCCTTGAAGAATAGTTCATGAGTGGGTTTAATATGTTCTTGCAGAAATTTATTATTGTTTTCTTTTATGATCTTGGAGTTTCATTAATCATATCTTACTTTCTTTATTTAAACTGTTCCAAGACTTAAAACTAACAGTGTTATCACCTGTTTCAGCAGTCTGCTTTCTGTAAAGTTCCAGGTATTTTTTAAATTAATTAAGTCCATATTTAAAAATAGAGTTGTGGTTCTCCTGCCTATATAAACATATTCTGGTCTTGCCATTAATAACAATCCCTCTGCTGTAGATATTTCCAGTGCACTGTAATGGGGCTCTTCCTCTTTTCAAAAGGGAAGTACAGTTTTCAAATTGAGAAAAAAATCTATAGAAAGGTGAGCTGTTGCTAAAAGTGGTACAGGTTGTTCCACAGGGGGGAAGCTGTCTGAAATAGCAACCAGAGTATTTTTAAATTCCCTCACCTTCCAGGTGATAAGGAAGCTTCTGTTGCAATTCATCTTCTTAATTAAATGAAAGCCATAGTTTTTAGTCATCTCTGACCAGGAAAAAAGTGTAAATATCATGAATATGTAGCGATCATAAGTATGGGTAGATTTACATATTTATGTAGCTATTTACAAATGGCATGCTTATAGAGAGCTGCCAACCAAGCTTTTATATAGTTCCTGCCACAAAATCGTCAAGGCACCAGCACAGTCTCAAAACGGGATCGTAGTTTCAACTCCATCTTTATTAACATGCTACTTTGTCTGTAAAATAAAACTTCCACCGCATTTCTAATAAAATCCTGCTTTATGTGAGTATTAAATACCTTCTGTTGAGTAAAGTGTCAATTAAGCAATGAATTGCAAACTCATGTAATTTGTTTGAAATGGTGCTAATTACCACTGTTAAGGTCTTTATTGATGCTGAAGTCTTTAGATGTAGACTGAGGGGATAAACACCTCATGTTACACAGATCAGCTTTCACGTGGCAGTACCATTCAGTTGCTGCTTACCAAGAGCCAGGGCATTTCTTCTCAGAGTGTCCCTTTTCCCTCTGTAAATCCTATTCCTCTCTTCTCTTCATGTTACTGAAACAACGCAGAGCTTGTTGGAAACTACCTTACTCCTACTGAGAATATTACACCTCTTCAAAATGATGGACATTGGAAAATGCAGAGTGTTTTCAGTCAAAATGCTGAAGGAAATAGAATTGCTTGTGTATCTGAAAACAATTTTTTTCCCAGTTTTTTTCATACAAGTGAAGAAAATTCTTCTTTCTGTACCCCAAAATGAAAATATAGAAAAAAATAAGTGAAAGAATTTTTGGCCGTGTTTTTCATCTCTCTTTTATTTTTCTTTAAAATGCAGGGCAGCCCTGCAGGAATTTTATATCAAATTTCCATTTTACAGAGTTAGTTATGACAATACAAAGGGTGCTACAATGGCAAATGTCTCCTGAGCTGTGAATTTGTTTGCCTCAAAGGTCTCACACTGTAGGATTCTGGATGAGCTTAGTGTTTACCTGAGCACAGAGCTTGTGTTTCTGTGCTGTTTTAATCAAATTAATTGTCTGTGTATGCAGGTGTGTATCTAGGTACGCATATATACATATGTGTATACAGAGACACACCATAAATAAGTCTTTCTTCATTAATTAGCAATGCCATCCTTTGGGTATTTGAGAAAACAAGGCCTCCTTCAAGAGGAAGAAGCCAGGCTAATGAAGGGAAGCTCCTATGGCAGTAGGTTGTAAGGCCTTAAACGTGAACAACAATAATGGACTGGACTTGCTAATCCATTTATTGCAGCATTGCCCTGCATCTGTACCCACGTGACATCCGAGTGATTGGCTCACAAGTGACCTTTGCAAAGAACTGTGAAAACTGAGTACGAGTACTTGGGGTGTGGAAGGAGCAAGAGGGAAGAGAATTGGGGCTGGTTTGAAGAGGGGGTGTCATGGGCTAAACCATGACAGGGGGGGAAAAAATAGAGTACGTAGATGTTAAAATAAGGGTGAATTTCATGGAAAACTTTATGACAGATTTTTCCAAAGAAGATGTGGAGGTGGTTTTGCCAACCAGACTTGACGAAGAAATGACAACTATCGTGTAGGGAATTATTCTGTACTGCAAGGGGATGAACTGAAAGAAGACCATTTCTCATTTTAGGCCACTAGATTATGTTGCTATTTACGTCAGATATATGAGTAGCTGGAAATGGAAAATGCTGGCAGTCACCTACTTTTTGCCCAACTCTGTTCAGTTGTGGTTTTCTTCTCGCAATGCTTGTTATCACCACCGTACCCATTTTCTTCCTGGAAAGCCAAGGAGTATTTCCCATCTATTCTAATGTTTGATTAAAAGCAACACGAGTTAATGGCAGTGTTTCCACTGCTGTGTGACGGGGCCATTGTTTGAAAGAGTCATGGATGAACAGGGACGTAGAGAAACCAATGGACTTCTGCAACTAAAATTGCAGAACTGAGGTGGAAAATGGTGTTACTGAACTACAGTTTCTCCGTCTGTGATTCTTAAAATGTGTTTCTTTTACCTTTGTGAGGTGATTTTGCCTCATATAATGCCATTTTTGTGGTCTGTTTAGCATAGCAGAAGTCACAAGCAGGCCCTAAGTTTTTTTCAGTTCTCTCTTACGGTGCATAACTCACATTTACATGTGGCTGCTACTGCGCAGAGATGTTCTGGGCTGCTGCAAATTGCCAAAGAAAAGTTCCATGTTCTCCTCTCGGAAGACCCCACTTCTTTTGGACCTGCAGAGAGCTGTTTGCCTGTAGTGCCGCTGCTGTTGAAGAGCGTGTTGAGTCACACATCACAAATGTAGGCTTTGTCCTCCCATGTCTGACTAGGCTTGTATCAATTATTCTTTCCTCCTGTACTGCTTAATGATACACCAACTCTTTCCACAAAGTGTGCATGACTCAGGCCTTCACCGTGCTGTTGCCCCTGAACTATTCTCCCCTTTCTGAATCACAGCTTGGAGTCTTGGGAGGGACTTATTAGGGGAGACGTTAGAGAAGACCGGATCGCACCGTACTTGTGGTATTAGGTTCAAATCTTAAAATGGCTCTTTTGTTTAAACAGCTTTTTAATAACACGTTGAAAGGTTAATCTGGACACTTGTAGGGGTTCAACTTGGAAAAAAAAAAACACCAAAATTCAGGGTTTCTGTTGAACCTCTCGTGACCCCAGAATAAGTTTGAGAATTATATGGGCCCTTTTCTTCATTAGTTAATTTGACTGAGTCCAGAAACACTATGCTTTAGGCCTTCCATTCATGGTTTTTCAGCATTTCTAATTAGAACCAGTCAGTTGAAGTGAAATAAAGGGAGATATTCCTTTTTTTTTAGTTTTATTTGTAAAAGTTTAGTAAAACAGTAAGAATTAAATACCCTCAAAATCCCCACATGCTCTTATCGTCATTTTTAGGTGTTTGAATAGCAGGCTCTTTTCTGGAGTTTTGTTAGCTTTTGTTTTCTTCTGTCAACAAATAAATTTAGAAAGTAATTTAATATGAATCACCGAGACTTTTAAATAAGATATATGAAATTTGTATCAGCCTACATAGCCTACACTGCTCATATGTTACAAACTATTTTCCTGAAGGTTCTCCTCCTCTTGTCCTAGAAAGTTTCAATGGCTTAACATAAGGAGGGAGAAGAAAAAAAGGGTGAAGGAATGAAAACCAGCAATATTGGGGGGTACTGTCACTTTAGATGCTGAGTCTTTAACAAAGGGGGTTTTCCAGTATGACTGTGGCTGGTAGGAGACTCAAAGCTTCAGAGTCTAAAAACAACAGTAATGTCACAACTTTAGTAAGAGTATGCACACAACCTCATTCTTCTGTCCTTTTTTTTTTTTTTTTTGAGGTTTTTCAAAATGACACCACACACTTCTAAAAGGATTTTCTATGATAATTCAAATTGTAAGAGCTTCTTGCATCTTCGCAAGGAACTGATAGAGCTAGCACTTACTGTGTTTAAAGTAGACCTTAAAAATCAAATTTTCCAGGTTTCTGGGTTGCAAAACATGAATTCCTGTCAAGATCATCTCTGTAGCAGCTCACATTTGATGTTTCAGGGTCAAACACATGAGCAGACTATTTTTTTGAGAGTGAGAGAATGTCTGTGATGAGTCTGTACATCACTGAGCTTCTGCTTTGTAACCTGCCTGTTTGTGTCTCCACAGAAGTTGGCCCAGGGTCCTTTCTGGAGCACACGGGCAGTTTGGAGCTGTGTGTGACAGCAGTGTGGCCACTGGCACATGGGTCATCCTGGGTACCCTCCAGCCTTCTTCCATAACTAGTCAGCTGCAGTCCAGTGTTGAGAAATGTATATAAAGAGCATCCACCCAGGGAGTAACAGTGGATGTGGAGCCCTGGGAGATGATCCCCTGTTGGCAGTGTTGGGGGGAATTGGACACAGGACTGGAAGGGACACTGGGCAAGTTTGCAGATGACACAGAACTGGGAGGGGCTGTTGACTCCCTGGAAGGCAGAGAGGCCCTGAAGAGAGCCCTGGGCAAATCAGAGGACTGGGAGATCCCCAACTGTGGGAAGTTTAACAAGGGAAAGTGCCGGATTGTGCACCTGGGATGGGACAACCCTGGATGTATGGACAGACTGGGGAATGAGATGCTGGAAAGCAGTGCCGGGAAAGGGACCTGGGGGTCCTGACTGATGGCAAATTGAACATGAATCAGCAGTGCCCTGGCAGCCAGGAGGGCCAACCTTGTCCTGGGGGGCATCAGGCAAAGCATCACCAGCAGGGCGAGGGAGGGGATTGTCCCACTCTGCTCTGACCTGGGGCGGCCTCACCTTGAATATTGTTCTGCAATATAAGTAAGATATTAAGCTGTTAGGGAGCATCCAAAGGGGGGCAGTGAAGATGGTGAAGGGCCATGAGGGGAAGCCGTGTGAGGAGCTGCTGAGGGCACTTGGTGTGTTCAGCTGGAGAAGAGGAGACTGAGGGGACACCTCATTGCAGTTACAACTTCCTCAGGAGGGGCAGAGGAGGGGCAGGCACTGAGCTCTGCTCTGTGCTGACCAGTGACAGAACCAGAGGGAATGGCCTGAAGTTGTGTCAGGGCAGGTTTAGGTTGGATATTAGAAAGAGGTTCTTCCCCCAGAGGGTGGTTGGGCACTGAACAGGCTCCCCAGGGCAGTGGTCGCAGC
>VXAY01001100.1:471229-482357 GCA_013399855.1 Oxyruncus cristatus
GAGGGCCAGGACCTGGACTCGATGATCCTTTGGAGTCCCTCCCAACTCAGAATGTTGTATGATTCTCTGATTCTGTGAATTGTGCTTTAGCTGTATTTTCTATGGCTGAGTTTCAAAGGGACTCCCCATGTGTCTGGTTAAATAATTTCGCAGGTCAATTCAGCTGGAGGTGGCATCAACCTGTACAATAATCTAATATCACCTGTCAGTGGAGTTGCTGGAGATCTCAGTCTAATCTGCTGGAGGCAGCTGGAGGCTGAAAGGTGAGGAGGTGAAGACATGGAATGCACCTAAACTGCACTGTATGTTGAAAAGGCAAGACTGAAGTAATCAAGTATATAGTGACAAAAATCCTCTGGATGATGGAGAAAACTAAGTTTGCCTGTGACACGGATATGAGAACAAATCAGTCAAAAAGGCGAATAGAAGGTGTGTAAAGCCTAGCAATAATCTTCACTCTTCGTGCGTACTTTGGTGTGAACAATGACTTCGTGCATTGCTTTGGCTGATGTTCCATGGAATAACCCGTCCCTGCTGGGATGCAAAAATGCCAGGACAGAAGTAACTTTAAATCTGTATGTATCCAGAAGGCTGAGAACACTTGGTTGTTTTGTGTTGAGAGTAAATTCATGCTCTATGATGGTATTTTGAAATCTTGGATCCTGTTAGACTTTGGGGACTTTGAATTGCCTTAAATAACTGGGACATAGGCATTCCTAAGACTCCAGAGACTAACCAACTAAAGAGAAAAAATTAGTTCAGAAATACATCTAAGCCTCATTTAATTTTAATCTAAATTTCTATGGAATTATTTAGTTATTTTGGGGATGTAAGACTTCTGTGCTTAAAAAAGAAAGAAAGAGTTGGACGAAGATTCTCTTGGCAAATTTTGAAACTCTCCGGTTTTGAGAGGTAAAAATAAAATGTCTGTGTTTCTTTATGCCAGTTATCTTTCTAGTGGCTCTATTAACTTTTCTGCTACTTCAAAAAATTATTTTCTTCTATGTGTAAGTTAAGGAAAAGAGGGCAAAAATCTCACTAAGGTTTCTGACAGATTCTGTCAATCATAGTAATACACCCAGAGTAGAGCAGCTCTTTCATGGGAGGGCTTATTCACACACGGAGGGATGACTAAGTGTACAGCAAGATGCATGGACATGTTACATTAGACTAAAAGAGACTATTCTACTTTTAATTCACCCCTTCAATGAGATCCAGAGGTGTGCAGTCACTCAAAAGGCTGCTGCAATGTGTAAGAAAATTGAACCAGCCATTCAGGAACTCTCCAGCCCCAGGCAAGACTGAATCCAGGTAGTACCTGCACAAACATCTGCCTTGTATGCCCAAAGAGGGCTGCAAAAATGATAGCTGTTTTCTTAAAAAACTGAACCTCAGGTCAAATCTTTTTACTCAGCAATTCAGGGTTTTTCTACTCTTTTTTTTTAATTTCCTTTTCAAATTATAATCTGTTTTCTTTTTTTAATACAACATTCTCCTGGGTACGCCCATAGTTTTGTGTCTGATAGTGTTGCAAAATATTGTTCTCACCATGTTCCAAATGTCTTTACGTTTTCAGAAATTCATCCCACCTATTGGTGGTGAGCTTATGGATTATATTTTCATATTGGAATTATTTTGCATTTCCTTTCTCTATTATTTTCCATCTTGGCACAACTAAATATTTTGTGTTTCATGACATCAACATTTCCTGCATTTTCTTTTCAGGAATACTGTTTTTAAGGATTTTTTTTTTTTGAAAATCAGAAAACCGATTTCTACCACCTGTGAAAAATTATTAAAAATGAAGTGATGTTAATACTTAAATTCACATGTCATTATTGTGCCTGAATATTTGCTTTTGTACTTTGCTCAAAAATTCAGAAATAAGATTCCCATGGGGTGAAAGCATTGGAGCATTGCTCTGGAGAACTGAACTTCTTTTCAAGGCGTATTTTTCAGTGCAGCATGGGTAAATTTTTAATCTCCCTTCACCTCATTTTGCAGCCTGTGGAACTGAGCCTGTAAGAGTTTTACCTCTCTTTTTAAAATCGGGGATGGTTTGTTGAATAAGGAAAAAATTCTCTACTCTGTCTCAGTAGAAAAGTGTCAAATTACTCATTGAATATTAGACAGTAGGCTGGAAGAAAAGTAAAGGAACCACTCTTACACACAATGATCCGTGTGCTGATGAACATTCTAAAGTGAGCAGGAGCCTTCCATTCCTCACTGCCATTCTGGCACTGGAAAATTGTCATCATCTGTAATGCAAGATGCGTGGGACACTGAAAGGCCTAAGTGCCAGTAAATATGGAATTTCATGTCATGTCAGTATTATTTTCATTAATTTTATGTCTGTCCAGAATAGAGAGAATCTCTCAAAAGAGGATGAAATACGTGTCCTGCTGTTGATCTGGTGTGGGTAGGTACGTCCATGACTGGCTACTGAATTAAGCACTGGAAAAAAAGAGAACTGAGTTCTCACAAGAAGAGGTGTAAGGAGGATGAAAATATTATCCTAAGTGTAAACATACTGAAGGTTGAGTCCTTTGCAGGAGTTCGTTCCAGGTGTGCAAAAGGTACCTCCTCACAGACAGTCTGTAAAAATGCACTTTACCACGTGGCTTCCTTCCCTGTTTGCTTTTTGGTTATTAATCTTAGAACAAACTCTGCCTAGGTGTTTAATCTCCTTGCAAAAATTTACCTTATCCAAAGTGGCATTTCATTTGTACAGGTATTGGCAAGGAAACATCTACCATTCTGAAAGAACTCATTAAATAGGGACACGTTAGTTTACAGGTTTAATCCATATGATATTTATTGGCTGTCATACAGCAATGACAGGCAGCCAACACACTATTCAGTGGACTTTTCCACCCATCTGTTTATCCATCTGTTACTTGAAAAATAGATTGCTTTCCCCCACCCCCCCAAAAAAGCATTGTTCTAGAGGGCCACAGAGATAAAGATACATTGATGTATAGAATATCCAGCAGCAGCACCTTGATACGAAATAATACTAGTAACTAGTGTGCCTTTGCTCCCCACACCAGTATACTAAAGGTATCATTAAAATAACCTCATAATGGACAAGCTGAAATTACCACTTTGTTGAGGAGAGAAGGAAGAAAGTGGCTTTTTGACCAGCTCCTCAAGGAATATATTCCTCAGCCTTGGTTGCTAAGATCAGAAAAGATTTGAAAAAAAGTATCTCTCATTTTTAATCAAACTGTCCATATTAATTTGTGCACATATTAAGAACACTTCCAAAAAAGAAACAAGTTATTAAATTTTCATCAGGTGCTTAAAAACTCTATTCATGTTATGTGAGTTGGTTTTATACTACAGATTTCTGAAGCCTACAGTTTTAAACTGCCATCCCATTGCTTCAAAAATGTGTTCTTCCTCAGTAATGAAAAATTAGGAATAGGCTTTCGAGGGAAAAAGTAGAAACTCCAAATTTGATAACTTCACACAGATACGAGACATAATTATAATATATGCCTGAAATATCACTTGTGTGCTATATGGATGCATACAAGTGATATTTCAGGCATCTATTTTGTGTTGGTGCACTTATGCTGAGGGAGACAACCTGTGTTATCACAGAGTTATTGCACCCCTCACTTCTGGTCAGCTCTAGGAAATGTGCATTACAGTATATTCTTTACAGCCCATCGAATGACTGATTCACGGCATTCGTATTAAAAATGCCTTAATAGCAGATTTTATATGATTTATTTTGGCAAGATGGTATTCTACAAAATGCGAAATCAATGACAATGTCTGGCAAAAATTCCCGTGGGAAGACCTGTTTGCGTTTGGTAGGGTTTGATTTTTTTTTTTTTTTTTTTTTCTGAGAAATGTATAAATAGAAAAATGTGTTGGTAAATATTTTCCAAAGTATTAAGTGCCAGGGCCACTTGTTTAAAGATACAAAGAAACTCCCACAGGCACTTCAGCTGATTCAAGGAAAGTTAGAAATGACCTGTGTGTCGGTGATGAAACACATGAGATGGTCCCTTCTTCAGCACAATCCCTGTGCTGTCCCTCTGTGGAGGGAGGGAAAGGAACATGCTGTTCCTTCAGTTTAAGAAGCTTTATCCAAACTTATGCAACAAAGAACAATAAGGCAAAGCAGAGATGAATCAAAGCACTGTGGGGCAGGCTAATTCTTTTTCTTTTGATTTTTCAGCATTTCTTACCATCTAGAGTGGAGTGGTTACAGCAACCCAAAAATGAAGATGTCAACAAAGTCAGGATGTTGTTGCTATTACCTGCCCGTCAGGCAAGCAATGCACAAGTATGACACTTCCCTTTAATTAAATTTAGATGAAAGCATTATTAGTAATTTTCCAAAGTGGATCAATTTTTACTTTTTTTTTCTAAGGTAGTTTGTTCACAGATTTCACAATTACAAATAATCAACTCTAGACAAAGGTACCGTAGGATTTCCCCACACACACTTTCTGTCCTGGGATGGCAGTAAGATTGTTTGCAGCACATTGCGCAGTGGAACATTCACGGAAGACTAATTGAAAAACAGGTTTGACTCTGGAAAATGCATCCTGTTTTCTCCAGCACTGAAGAAATGCTACGAAAGAATAGTAGAATGTAAGGCAAGAAGGAAATAGCTTTTGTGTTCTAGTATTTTTCTGGGATATGTACGCTACTGAATAAAAACCCACAGAACATCATTTACTAAAGGGCTGTGGTGAAGATGGTGTTCATTTTTCTAGGAAGTAGTCAGCAAATACAAACCTCTCCTCTTTATGGTCATATTCCATGGACAATCAAAGTGGACATTGTGGTATGAGTATAACGAGGTACACAAATCTCTTATGCATTTGGCAAACTCTAAGGGAAGACTTTCCTGGCATAAGTTTAAGTTTATAAGCAGGTTTAAGTAATGTAAGGGAATAATTTGTATGTTACAATGCTGAGAAAGAAAACCCCGAGGAATACTTATGCAGGAACCTGAAGTAAAGTCACGTGGCAGCTCACCAGAATTTTCTGTGCTAGTTCCCCGTGCTGATATGCTTGATGTGCAACACATGCCAGTTAACTTAACCCACCTGGCATAGGCTATTTCTGGCTCGTTTGGGCATAAAGACCTGAAGGTCTAAAAAAATATCATAATTAGTCTGAGCCAAGAATGCCTAAAGAGTAATTCCTATGGCCATGCTCTATAACTGGTTATTCTGATTTCTTACACAGTAACAAATTGTCAAAATTTCTACCTGTCTGAGGAGTTCTTGATCCTTAGAAATTACACAGAAAATCAGAAGCAGGGAGGCATAATGCACTAGATGGCTCTTAAATTCTTTCACACTTCATAGAATGCCTATTTCAGTTGCTGCTGAGCAGAGTGAACCCCTGATGTGTTTGTGCTCATTAAGGGCCTCTTCAGAAATACGGAAGGAACTCACTGTCACCCTTCTTTGCCTGCAGTTGCAACTTGGTCTTAATATGTACGTTGTGTACCACTTCATGCAAGAGCAGCCTTTCTAAACAGGCTGTGCCAAGGCTTAGTAAGCTCCAGTAAATATTCTTTAGTATGTCTTCTCCAGGCCAGATTACTTCATATCTAGTAATTGCCTTTAGGGTACATTATGTAATTGCAGTTCCTTGGGTGTCCTGTTCGGTAACTCAAGAAGTGGAGTCAAACTTTAATGTGAATTTTCCTATGAATGTAATAGTTTGATAATTATTAGCTCAGAGAGAAAGCAGTGCTTGGTAGTAAGAAGGTGATTACTATAAGCAGAAAGGTGATCACTGTAAACTGGAAGAAGTGAAAAGAGGAGGAAACTAAAGATAAAAGCCAAAATAGCTATAAAGGGGAAGGACAGGTAAGAGCTTTCAAATGTTTTTGTGTTTGGACCTGCGTTATTTTACCTATTATGTAGTAGTTACCCAAGTAACTTACCCGAGGATCAACACTGAGCAACACTAAATACTTTCAAAAATCTCCACTATTTTGGTTTATATTTACTGCTTTCTCGGGGTCCTGATTTTTCTTAACTCTTTGTTATGCTTTCATTTCCTTTCACTGATGGTAGGAAACTTTGAATTTAACAGTCTCCCTGTGGCTGAATTCTCTTCCACCTTCATCACTGTGGCCTTTGACCACAAAAGTGAATTATTGTATCAGTGTGTATTACATTCATATTTTAGTATATCTCACCTGGAAATGTGGATCTCTGTTTATACAATATTAAAGAAAATGTTCCTTCAGATCTAAAAGCACTGTACTGATTTTAGTATATCTGGAACTACTACTACTACTAGCCCAGAAGGAAGAGCCAATGTTTTCCTGCAGAAAAGACAAAAATCTGAATCCTAATAAGTGCAGAGTTCCCATTTGTTACGCCTCCAAAATTGTGAGCATCTGCAAACTGAGAACTAGGTTTCTAGAGGAGGAAGCAATTTTCCTGGTCATATTTTTTAAAAAATCAGCAAGACAGAGATTTAGATATTCACTTGGCAGATAAATAATAAAATGTTAAATTTAAGCTTTGCTCAGGTATAATACTGAGTCCTAGAGAAATGCTGTCTCTGAAAAAGTACTCTTCCCACCCTAATGCAAAATTCAGACTCTCTCACTGACCTCTTTGTGGTCTGGACTGGGAAAGACGGCAGACCAGCGAATGGGCTATTTTTGACTAACAGGCTCTTCTGCTGCCCAGGAATCATAGAATCATAGACAGGTTTGGGTTGGAACAGACCTTAAAAATCATATTGTTCCAACCCCCATGCCAGGGAAAGGGATGCCACCCACAAGACCAGGGTGCTCGAGGCCCCATCCAGCAGGGATGGGGCAGCCACAGCTTCCCTGGGCAACCTGTGCCAGGGCCTCCCCACCCTCACAGTAAAGAATTTCTTCCCATCATCTAATGTAAACCTGTCCTCCTTTAGTTTGATTATGAAGGCTTATGGAGAGCTCAGCACAAAGCCCACTGACTGGGGGGTTCTCTGTTCCAGGTGTCCTGCAGGATCTGTTTCTTTTCCTGCCTAGTTACAGGCACCACAATTGCTCTGTTGTCTCCTGGTTGGTGATTTGCATCTGTACCCACTGGTTTAATTGGCATATATGTTGAAATAATTTTAAACAACACTTTTTAAAATAGAACGGTCCTAAAAATGTCCATAATTCCTCATTGTGTATTGTGTAAAAGAGGTCTGATGGCATTGCATAGCAGCTGGGGCACTGCTGGGGGTTTGTTTTCCATGTGTCACCCAGTACTGACATGGGCATTCATTTGTAAGACCTTACCACATCAGATTCACGAAGCTCCATAGCTTGAAATTTGGGTAAATTGAGAGATATGTCTCGCTGTCAGTAAGGTACATAACTTAACCCAGGGATCATACTGTTAACTTGCACTGAAAAATAATAAAATAAAATGTAACGAGATCTAAAAGCAAATGTCAGAGAAGTTCACGCACGAAGGCTTTTAAAAGTCCAGGAAACAATTTTTCAGCTTATTTTATGCTTACTTTTCATCAGACAACACCTGGATCTCCCTTAGCTTTAAACCTCTGTGATATTAATAGTTGGCCTTTGCTCTCTAGTTGTTCATTTATTCCACCTTCTGTCTAAGAAAAATGCATGCAGTCCTTTATCTTATGTACGAGTCTTAAGGGAATTCCATAAGGGTGTTGAAAAAATTCAAAGAATCTACAAGAATCATGTTAGGAAACCAATTGTATTGTCATTTTTTTTTTTTTTTCGGTTACCATATGCTTAGGTTTTCAACGTGGCTGTTTCTGCTCCCTTTAGTTGATAGTATTTTTGGGTAAAATGGGCTCAGGACAAACACAAAGCTAGCTCCTTACTGCTCAGACCTGCTTTGCCTTAGAGATACATTTGCAAAGCTATTTGTCTCCTGGTAGTGAGATACTGGGTGATACCTTTGCATGTAGAATACCGCCGTGTGCAAACCTGGGAGACAGATCTGATCTGCAAGGAACCCTGGATGCTAATTAACCATAGATAATCACTTCAGTTGCTGTATGTATCTCTGAGTTCTCTCACATTCCAGGAGGATGGAACAGCAGTAAAAGTAGGTCTACAGCCTGCTCTGGGACTAGGTACTTTTTTCTTCTCTTTCAAAAAAGAGAGAACCATGGCTATTGCTACAGTTGTGAGATTTGACAATCTCATGCCTAATTTTCTTAATTTTAAAAAATTTGGTAAATTCTTTTTAATTTCAGGAATTATCCCTCAAAATGATACGATACTTGGAATTGTTTCTCTATTTGACTCTGGTCATAGTACCGACATCTGAAGGAAGAGGGGAGAAGAAAAATCAATTATATTGATTTTTGGTGGTGGCTTGTTGGGTGGTTGTTACATGAAGAGAGGGAAGAAAGGAGCTCTGGAACAGAGATTTCGACTTCATTGTGGCAGAACTGCAACCACTTAAAGTCATGATGATTCATTGTTTGTAAAAGATCTATTTTTAGTTGGCCTGAATTATATGGAGATTAAAGAGAATCATTAGCATAAAATTCCCCTTGAAGCTCCTGCAGTTGGTATAATACAAAAGACTTTGATAAGATCTCTTCAGCCTAGATAACTTTGGAGAATCCCTAAGTGTGCACAGGAGGCAGATTGGTAACCGTACAAAGGCTTTTGTGGGTCAGTGATCTATTCCTCTGAGCACAGTGCAACTTCTCACACGGATTGCGCTCCGAAACAATGCTTTTTAGAAACTGAACTGTCAGAAGAAAGAAACTGAAAGAAAAAGAGGGAAAAGGGGTACATTTATAACTACAGAGAGCACCCACTCTTTAAGAAAAGCACCAGTGCTGGGCTTTGCTGTTTGCTCTGTTCTCTCAGTGCAGCTTGAACGCTTCTTTCACTTCCCTGCTTCTGCCCGGGCTGTTGTTTCTTGTCACACCAACATGACCCCAGCTGGTGTAATTCCTACGTGGTACATGCAGATTGCAGTAGAGAGGAAGATGACCAGCTATGCAGATGGTGTGAGCATCTCTTCTTTTTTATCAGCATGCCGTCGCAACAAAACTCCGAAGACGTTTGTTGAAGTACCTAAGTTGCAACAAGTACGAAATATGGTGAGCATGGCAGAATATCTAACTGTTACCAAGCACTTCTAGTAAGTACCCACGATGGTGTTGGATCAAGGGTTGGACTTGATGATCTCAGAGGTCCTTTCCAACCCATCTGGTTCTATGATTCTATGATTTGCATGTCATAATATAGGGCATTTGTGCAAGATTTGCCATCCTAGGCAAAAATGTGTTGGTGGGGAAATCCAGAGGGTGCTAATGCGTTTTGTTTCAAAGAAGAAAAGCTTAACAGCAAACTTTAGAAACCTTAACAGCAAAATTTAGAAATCACCTATAAAAATATGTGTGAATTACCTCCATACTTGGCTGAACAAGAAACCAGTATTGTACAGGTTGTCTTAATACAGTGAAATCTAATGTCTCAGTATATGTCATTATATCTCAGCTTGGCCTGCTGGCACACCAGTTAATTCTTAAATGAAAGTTAAATCATAGTAACAGCAGTTTCTCCAATAAAATCATCTGTGAAATTCCCATATTGTTTTGTCCTGAAAGGACACTCGCTTCCTTCTCAGGTTCTTACATAAAATACATTTACTGTTAGAGGACAGTAATAAAAATAAAAGTGAAATCAAACAACAATCAGGAGGAATGTGAGGGCATAAGTCTGAGTTTTCATTACAGAAGGGCTGAGATTCATTGGAAATTTATGTATGTGGAAAAAAATACTTAGTAAAGAATAAATCCATTGCAGTAATTCTTGGTTACTGGACAGACTGTTAATATGTCTTTTCACATTATGCAAAAACAGCAAACAAGAATAAGGGGCACAGCTTTAAGAAGAGTTGTTTGTAGCGTCTGTTAGACTGAGCAAAATGTCACAATATGTAGTCTCCGGAAGGAGCAAACAGACCATTAAATCTTGGATGAATAAAGCAGGTTTTCAAACTGCTGCAGATTTTTGTCTTTTTGGAATCATTACAGCAGTGCTTGGGGTTGTGGCTGTGATTATGTGAAAGCAATTGGACACTAAGTTTGAGTGGGACTAAAATTTGCCTCATGGTGCCAGAAGGAAGGGCTGGTTTGAAAACTGTTTCATGTAAAGAAAGAGACCCACCAGCTGCAAAGCAGGTGGTAACCCACCAGGGGCAGGCAGGTATGAAATCATGGCTCTTTATTTGGATTACAGTGAAAGGAATAAGGAAAGGATAAAAGGTAGCACAGCAGACTCAAAGGAGCAGCCTCCTGACTTTTTATTAGAGCTTTCATAAACAAAATTTGGGTTAGGTTATGTGCTGGAATAATGGAGATCCCAAATGTTGTACATGTAATGTGGGCCTTGCAACCAGGTGCACGTCTGCTCAATGTGTTAAAAAATTCTCATTGGTGTTAAGATACGGCTTTACAGGTTGTATTTATGTATGTGTGTGTATATGTATATATATCTTTTATTTCTTTGGTGAAAGGAACTCACGCTGTTACTATAGTGAAGGATCGGGTAGAGTTGCCATTCAGTCCCCTGTGGTTCCATCATGAAACACAATTTTTTTTGGTCCTTTTAGAGAACTGGGAACTGAAGAATGAGGTGGAACAATCTGCTCTGCTATATCATCTCCAAGAACGATGTAAGGCTGCAAACTGCACAACAGAGGTTATTTCAGATCTTGCATTCAAGACAAAAGCCAATTTTAAAAGAAAGGTAATAATATTTTTTCCTGTTTATTAGTTTCTCGCTATGTTAATAAAAGAAGTGAGCATCGCACGTGTCATTTTTACGAAAGCTTTTATCTGGGCCTCAAAAATCTAGTGTAAATCCAGCACTGCACAGAGTGGGGGTTTATGGTTTATAGGCAGTGCCAAGATGTAAATCCTGTCCAACAGTAACAGGGAATATTTCCCAGCGCTGAAACTCAGCTGCCTGTGTTATTTCCTGTCAAAGAATTCCTGGCCTCTTTTGTTTGGCCTGGTCAGACAGTGTTTTCCCTGATAGTTTCCTGGACACAAAGTAGCTGGCATGGGTGAGGGATCACTCCCAACTGGCAGCTCAAAGCAATCCATTTTTTATTTTTTTATTTATTATTATTATTTTTTTTTTTAA